>JARKHS020025628.1:0-244462 GCA_030143305.2 Amblyomma americanum | reverse complement strand
CTTAAAACTCTGTTTCAAAGATCGCATGTGTGAAATAGCTTTCGACAGTTTTGCAAATGTCTGCTCATAGTAGAAATGCGAGCCGTGTATGCGAATGACGCAAAGACACGTGAAACACAACCCCCTAGCGGGAACTACTCTCGAATCCACCCAGACAGTAGTATCCGTACTCTCGTTAAAAGGAAAGCATTGACGTTGAAGGCTAGAACTGCTCTCTTCGAATATCTTTCTTTTCTCTTGTCCAGAACAGTGGAGAAGGCGGCGGGGATGTGTTTCACATAAAGAGGAGATGTGAAAATATTGTAGCTGGGCTATGCAATATTGGCGGCAGCTAGCCAGCTGGTAGCAATGATTTCGCATTCTCGCGCTGAACGTGTAGAAAAGAGAGCGTGCGTGCTTTGGGAACGCGGACGCAACTACGACGACACCAGGAAAGAACTGTAGTGCAAGAGTAAGGCTGAAACGCCAGAGAAAGAAAGGAACGCAGGTGTGGAGAAGGCGAAGTTACGCTCTTCAGCCTAGGACTGAGGACGGCGGGCGTCGTGAGGTAAAAAAAAAAAAACTAAGACACAGCATGCAAGAAGCCTACAGATCTTGCACCCCGAGTACGCCTTTGAGACGCGCGAAAGAGAGTCCTTGTACCTGGGGATGGTGAAGGCGGGCCCGTGCTCGTGTACGAAGGACCAGCTTTGACGTGCTCCTGCGAACGACGAGGCTTGAACGCCTCCCCTCTCACCCGCACCAGTGGTGGGGGTGTCTTGGGTGGTGGGGAGACTTCTTCGGTCCTATCGCTAGACGCGAAGTACTCGGCCTTGAGCGTCTGCAGCTCGCGCGTGGGTGTCGACATCTCCGACGCTCGGAAGGGCACGGGCTTGGGCGACAGCGTGGTTTGTAGAAGCCTCTGCATGAACCCTGGGCTGGCGATCCGCTCACGGATGGCAGGCGGTCTTCCGGAGTCGTCGCCAAGTTCTGACCAGGCACGGAGCTGGGCGAGCGGCTGCGGGCCACGCGGTTTGTACTTTATTTCAATTCAACCTTAAAATTTTCGATTAGACCATTAAATGAAGCTTCGTTAAGAACACTGTGTACTGCTGATGTCATCATGCTAGTTTGCGACGTGCAGAGATTGAACAGAGGCAGCGATGGCGTAAAGGTGGAGCGTCCTGTTCACGTGAGGGAGGACTGCGGTTCGAATCCCAGCGCACCGAAATTCTTCACCGGATAAAAAATCCACGTCACCAGAACAGGATTTCATTAATATGGCGTAGTACTCGGCCACCGCCTCAGGTGTTAACACCTGGCCTTCAGTCCCCAGCTGCTGCTGCAACTGACCAAGGTGCTGGTCCAACCTGTGACGCAGCGAAGGGTGCCAAGAATTTCTGGCTCCGTACAGGCCGCCATTGGGAACTGAAGTTGGAAAGGTCTAACGCTATAACCTTGTCCGGTTAAGATAGTCTAGCAGTGCTGTTCGAGGAACTAGCGCGTATTAAACGGGATGTCATAGGGCTTAGCTAGGATAGGAGGACAGATAATGCGTATACAGTGCTAAAGGGCGGGCACATACTATGGTCCTGTGAATAGCAGACTGACGAGAATCGGATGCAGGATTCCCCATCAATCAGGATATAGCTGGAAAATTAGAGGATCTCTGTACTATTTACAAAAGGGTGCTAGCTATTGTCATTAAGCATAATAAAAAGGAGAAGTTAGAAGGTGGTACAAACCTACGCGGCTATCTAGTCATGCTGACCAGACAGTCGCAAGCTTCCATGAAGACATGGAGTCGGCAATGAGTAAAGTAAAAACAGAAAACTGTACTGATGAGAGCCTTTGATGCCAAAGTACGCAAGGGCTGACAGGACACCAGGCAGTGGGTGACTACGGCACAGGTTTTAAGAATAGCAGGGGCGAGTTATTAGTAGAGTTCGCAGAGAGAAAATTTGCGGATCATGAATACATTCTTCCGCACAACGAGAAAACAGGAAGTCGACACGGGGAAGCCCCAGTGGTGAGACTAACATGAAATATGTTTCGTATTTTGCGCTCATTCTAGCATCATGCAGGATGCTGATATCCTCGGAAATATGAAATGTAGATGAAACAGCCCATCAGTGTGTGAAAGGAAGTCAGGATCACGCCGCACAACAGATATATACTGCTTTAACCAAGGAGTTCGAAAAACAATTAATAATCTCCCATATATCATTACGGAGGGCTCAGTTGCAGTGGGGAGGGGGTGGCGTAGGCCTCTAAATGTCTCACAGCTATCAAGGTTAATCAATAAGCGTACGGTAACCGATGTATGATAATACGCAGAGAGTCGAGCAAGCTCTAAACAACGGAGGCAGCCTAAAAGCAGTCAAGAGGAAACTAGGCATAGGCGAAAATCAGATACATGCGTTGATAGATAAGGAAAGATATGTTATTAGCAATGTGGATAAGAGTTAAAGTAGCCGAAGAGTTCGACACGAGTCTATACAATAGCCAGTGCAGTTGAACGTTATTGAGGGGCAGCAGTACAGAGGAATTAAGGGTGTCGCCGGTATAGAAAGAGGAATTAAAGAAAACTTTAAGAACAATGCAAAAGGGAGAAAGCAGCTGGTGAGGTTGAGGTAACAGCAAATTTCTTGAAGGACGCAGGGCAGATTGTGCTAGAAAAACAAGCCACCCTGTGAATGCAATGCCTAGACCTCAAGCATACAGGAATCTTGAAAGTACAAAAATATTGTCTTTTTTCACCAAAACCTGTACGTGAATGCAATGAAAAAACAGCTTACTGTCTGCCGCCTAACAAATATTTACTAAGGCAATCACTTATACAATCACCGTAGAGATGGACTTAATCAAAGGATCAAGGTGGTTTTAGTAAAGGCTACTCGATAATACGCCATTATTCACTCTATCACTCTGGTTATACGGAAATGCGGAGAATATAATCCATCCCTGTATATGACATTCATAGGTTACGAGAAATCAATTGACAGGCTAAACCAAAAAGGCGTGCGGACATTACAGAACCAGTGTAAAAGAGGAATATTTGAAGTTTTTAGAAAATTTCTATAGCGGCCGCATAGAAACCATAGTTCTTCATAGAGAAAATAATTAAAATAATAAAATCTTAATAAGTAAGGTTGTCAAGCAGGGAGACACGATCTCTCCATTGCTATTCACCGCGAGTTTATAGGAGGCATTTAGAGATAACGATTATGAAGAACTGGGGATAAAAGTCGCTGGAAAGTACATTATTAATCGGCGATTATTTGGTGTCATTGCCTTGTTAAGTTAAATAACTCTAGGGACAAATTGCCAGGCATGATAAATTTCCTAGAAAGGCGAAGATGGATGAGTGGCCTAAAAATTCATATACCGGAGTCTAAACGAAGGTTAATCAGGCTCGGAAGGGAACCGCAGTTTACGAAAGGCAGCGAAGCTGGGGAAGTGGTTCGGAAATACATCTACTTAGGCCAGGTGAGGTCCGCAGGTCTACGTCAGGAGAATAAAAATAACCAGAAGAATAAGAATGAGGCGGGGTGCATTGCGGCAGGTGCTCAGATCAAAACTGGCACTTCACCAGTATCCCTGAAAGGAAAAGTGTACAAGAGCTCTATCTTACAGGTACTAACCTATGACGCAGAAACGTGGAGGCTAACGAAAAGGGTTGACCAGAAACTGAGGAATACGCCGCGAGGTATGGAAAGGATAATAAAAGACATGAGGAAAGCGGAGTGAGTGAGGGAAAAAACAGGGGTTAATGACATCATAGTCGAAACCAAGAGAAAGAAATAAGTGTGGGCAGGGCATGTAATGCGAAGGCGAGATAACCGATGTTTGTTAATAGTAGGGAACTGGATACCAAGATAAAATAAGCGCATCATGTGGGGGGGGAGGGGGGCGGGGGCATAATATCCGGCGGGCAGAGGAGATTAAGAACCATGCGGTGATAAGGTGGCGGAAGCTGGCACAGGATAGGGTTAATTGGAGAGGTATAGGAGATGCGTTTGCCTTGCAGTGGGCGTAGTAAAGTTGACGAGGACGAGGTTTAATGAAAATAGGTGAGGACGTGCCGTGAGGTCTGCCTTGAGTTATGCTCAACATCTTGTTTTGAAAAATGTGACCCATATTGTCATCTTTCCTTCCAGGCAATAAAAACACTTATTTTTATCCACACTTACACCCTACGTTCTCACTAATTACTCATAAAGTGGTACTGCTGGTATTGGCATTCAGTATGCGCCGAAGAATTGTTTTACTCTGTGCCTTAGAGTGAAATGAACTACATCGACTTGCCTGGTACAGGAAGCACTGCGCCATATCCGCAAAGTGCGGAGGCAACCGCTCGAGCATCTCGTTGGCCGCCCTCTCCTCGGCGTAGCCGCAGGAGTAGACGGGCAGTGCCACACGGTCGTTCACTGCCCGGCAGGTGCAATTGGCGAGGGTGTCGGTTGGTCCCACGTACCACCGCGTGGTGCGGCAGTTCCACAGGCTGCGGAAGCCGTTCGCGTAGCGCAGCGAGTAGTCGTCGAACAGTTCGCGGCTCAGGCCGCTAAGCACCTCCTTGATGGCGACGCCTGGTGAGTGCATGCGGATCAAAGGAGTCCTGGTGGCGCAACAGAGGAAAAAGTACATCATCATCATCATCATCATCATCAGCCTGACTACTCCCACTGAGGGCAAAGGCCTCTCCTATGTCTCTCCAATTAACCCGGTCCTTTGCCAGCTGCGTCCAACCTATTCCCACAAACTTCACATCATCCACCCAGCTAACTTTCTGCCGCCCCTTGCTACGCTTCCATTCTCTTGGAATCCACTGCGTTACCCTTAATGACAATCGGTTTTCTTGCCTTCGCATTACATGCTCTTCCCCTGCCCATTTCTTCTTCTTTATTCCGACTAGGATGACATTAACCTGTGCTTGATCCCTGACCCAGCCCTTGGTTGATTTTAAGATGCCGAGCAGTACTAGTGCCGTTGTTGGTACTTGTCTTTCGGCCGCACGTGAGACAGTTTTTCTAACAAAAAGCGACAACGCCATGACCTTTGTGTCAGGTGACGACGTGGTCTAAGCACGCAAAAATGTTCTCCCACTAAATGAGACGTCACGGATGACTAAACAGAACGGGACGAAGGTATCCGGTGCTAAAATTTCGTTTTTTTTTAAATAGAAAGAGCTCTGGCAGTAAAGTGCTAACTGCGGCTGTTTTACGATGAGAAGGCGCAGTGACTCTCACTTCCGGCTGGAGTAGCATGCCAGGCCGACAACCAGGCAGACATCTCCTATTCCATTTAAGTTATTTTCCTTCCTTCCTTCTCACTTCCGGTGGACAAAAAAAGAATATGGGTTCAGTGAAATTTGTTACTGTGCATCGAGGTCGTGGATTCGAATCCGTGCTGATAGATATTTCGATTCGATGGAAATGAGTCGGCAGCCCTCCGCTACGACGTCCCTCTGCAGTTTTGAAATGTTTAGCCCTACATAGCTCCTTCTCACTTAACGGGTTAATTTGATCCCTGAAATAAGTGCGTTCGTTGCAGTTACCACCGTAGCGATAAACAATCAATCTGTTTGCTTTACAAGGCCATCAGTGATCAGAAGCACAGGGACACTCAATCCGTTATGTGTTGAGCGATGCGATAACACCCCAAGCAATTAATGCCTTTGCCGGAAGTGACTGGTTGGAGCTTGCAAAACCTACGTTGCTCTTGCCCAGCTCTTCGCACACACCACCTGCAACTTGACACGGTTGGCAGGGGGTAGATGCATATAGGACGAATTTGATCTGGTGACATTATTTCCATGTAGCCAAGGGGCAATCTCCAGTCTGGTGACGCCGCGTCCTTCCCGCCTGCAGGGTTTTGTGGTTCTGGTCACATCACTGATGATGTCAGTGCCCGCCAGCCAATCATAATTACGCCGGACGGTTGCCGCCGGCTTCTTGTTCCGCTGAGACTACTACGCTGTCGTATAAACGAAAGCATAGTCCGGCTGTGACGCACCTGTAGTTGATCCACACAGGCTCGACGAGGGTGACCTGAACCATGAATTTGAACATTTCGCGCCGCAGGCAGTCGGCGTACGAAATAAGGGCGGCGTTGACGAGGCTGTACACTCCGGCTCCCGGTACGGCAACTCTTCCTGAGCAGAAAAATGTAGCCAGTAAGAGAGGACTCCAGATATTTTTATTTCTTTATCCTGTCATAAGGTCTGGTCATGAAGCTTCATTTGTATACATAGTCGGCCTGAGCGGCGCTAATGCAGACTATTGTCTTTGTGATTATGATGGCTTGGTTTGTATTTTCCGGGGAAGATCGTCAAAGATTGACACAGCTGACGTGCATAGTTTTCACAAAGTAGGGTCAAAAACAATTTTTTTACAGCGTTAGTTTTATCGTATATATCCTAAGGCCATTGTGACCTGCCGCGGTGGCTGAGTGGTTATGGTGCTCGGCTGCTGACCCGAAAGACGCGGGTTCAAGCCCTGTCACGGTGGTCGCATTTCGATGGAGGCAAAATTCTAGAGCCCCGTGTACTGTAAGATGTCAATGCACATGAAAGAACCCCAGGTGGTCGGAATTCCCTGAGCCCTCCACTACAGCGTCTCTCATATCCTGAGTCGCTTCGGGACGTTAAACCCCCATAAATCAAACCAAACCAAACCAAACCTAATGCCATTGCCAGTGACCTGGGGATGAAGCTATTACGAGGAAGCTCATTCTCCTCTGATAGTTATTGTTTCGATGCACTCAAAATGTTAATAAAGTAGTAAGGAGTCTAAAATATCTTCCCGCATTTATAGAAATAACACTTTACTGCCAGATGTTGCTGAAGAAAGCTTAGATATTTTTGTCTCATATCGTGTAGCCGTCTAGACCTCTTTGTCACCATCTTGTTAAAGAATATCTCTAGGATTTACTTCGAAAAGAGACAGCAGCTCTTTTTTTGTTCGAAAAATGCAATGAATCAGACTGGTTTATCAATTCTCATAAATTAACCTTTGCGAGCGATGAGTGAATTCTAGCATGACAGCAGAACACTGTACAGCCTCAAGTATCTTAATTCACTTAGAATAGACAAAACGAGCTGCATAACTGGATCTTAATAACCAAGAATGGAGTGTGAACGTGCGAACAAGCAGGAAACAAATGAATTGCTTTGAAGGAATACCTCACTTTGCTGTTGAGCTGATTTTCTTCTTACACTGTAACAAGGGTTTCGTATCGGCTCTGAATTATTGCGAAGTTTTTCAGCTGCTGGAACAACGAGTTAAAATTTAGGGAATGAAAGGGCTGACACATACCGGAAGGTCCAGCACAGATGACCACCCTGCCCCGTGTCTCCCTCAGCAGCGGCAGGAAGCGGTTGACGAGCCTCGCTGTGGACACCACGGTCTCATCCAATACTCTCCTCAGGGCCCGGTCACTGATCCACTCAAGCTCGCCCAGCTCGCCGGAGCCCACGTTGCACACAAGTGCGTGCAGCCGCTTCTCTGCGCACCATAGGAGCGCTTGTTGTGATTATTCCAGAGGCTGATGCGGAGGCCTTGCCTTACAGACAGGACAACACGCGAAGAGTTCAAGTACCACGGATTAAAGGCAGTACGCCACTATTGTTGGATGACATGTTGGACATGTCTACGCGTTGATAACGTAATGATCGCAGCTTCATACGTGAGTATTCTGGTCAAGATGTTAGCGGTTCAGTATAATATGTGGTGAAACATAATAAGAGGTTCCTGAGATAACGAAAACACAAGAAAGACAAAAGGGATGAGCGCCCGTCCCGTGTTCGTCTGCTCGGTCTTGACTCCGGTGCTCCCATAAGGACAAACAAGTAGCACACTTATTTGCTGGCCTCGCGTCATTTTTGAAGGGAAAGCCCTAATCGGTAAACGCGTAAGCGTGTTTGTCACAAAGCAAACCACTTATGAGACATACCTGAAGTCGTCCGCTTTTTGGTCGCTTTGTTAGGTGAGAACAGAGGCCCATAGTTTAGGAATGCAAAAATGGCAGGATCAAAGTATTTCTTCGTTTTTAAGCATGACGTGAGTAGGAGCCCGCGTGCAAGGATGGCTTGGGGTTGACCTGCACCAGGGATCTGTGGGTGTGTTCATTCCGCCGCTGCGTGGTCATGGGCATGAATATTTATCCTAACATGCATGAAAACCGACAGCTGGACACGCTGCATTCAGGTAATTCATTAACCACGCAGGGTTGCTGAAAAATTAACGATAAAAAGTAGTATAGTGGCACCAAATACAGCGCTTTGTTTGCAAAACAAGCTGGCCTATTAGTATTTTGACAAATAGATCATGTGCACTTGCAGAAATTTTAGCACACACATGACAATATAGAGAACCATCGGAATGTTTCATGGTCCATATAGTATTAATGCCGTTCCGTCGCACGGAATCGCCATGTATTTAACTACAAGGGCGATTATCTTCACAGATCCATGCAGGGACATTTTGAATGCCCAAGGCTAGTGCGAATGGACGAGTGGCTGGAACTTGCCTTCCTTGAAGAGCCTCTCGCAAATGTCCTGGTAGGCATCATTCACCGAGCCCTCGTTCGAGGCCTGAAGTTCTACTACGTCGACCTTCAACCTTTCCATTCCCCTGGCCATCTCGCCGCCCAAGTCTTGTGTGCCGGCGAGCACGTAGTAACCGTAGCGACGCAGCTGGGACGCTGTCACGAAGCCGTGTTCGCTGTCGCAGCCTGAAAAACAGGGACACGAGCACAAAGAGTAAAGCACACTTCTGTACGAAGCATATTCAAGTTGTCAGATTACTTGACCGGGTATTGTCATTGCAGAGTAACACTCATATCCAGTCGCATCTGCTCCTGGTCTGAAGAAGTGATGCCACAAGAACGGGGCAGCCGGATGAGGATTACATATTATGGGAACGATACAAACGTTTGCAGAGGTGGAATGTGAATTTCATAAAGACTGCCTTTCTGAGGATGGTCAAGACGTTGCTCAGAGAGAATGTCATTAAAGAGCAGCATTACTAGAAGACGAAGAACAAAATCCTAATGTCACCTAACTGTAGAAATCCTTCAGTTAGAGGCGTTTAGAAAGACGTTGGAGACAACTGCACCCAGTTTTTCTTGCAAGTAATAATAGAGGTTATGGAACTCTCTGGATATTCCGACGTCTGTCGGGCAGGAAAAGACGCTTTTTTTTGGTGCCACTCTATTCAGACTTGTGATTTGTGCACAGAAATTGACTCCGTGATGGTATAGCCGATCCACTAGGGCCCGCGCCCAAAAAAACAAGCATCGCAGGATACTTTCGAAATTGGCCAGGGCTGACGCCACCTGTATATTAATATTTAATCCTTACTAGCGTATGAAAGCTTCGTTTCCTGTTCGAGTAGTTTATTTATTGTTAAAACGCAGTAATATATCAATAAGACAAAGTTCAATTTATCATCAGTAACCCTTAAAAAAAAGAATGGCAAGTCACAATGAGGAGTTCAACGTATTCACCGCGAATCCGGGAAGCCGACAGCTTGTATCAAGCACCACCTAATTTGCTAGATACTGGAAAACCTGCCACTTCTGAGGTTTTCCTTGATTCTTTGGATAAAACTTGCCCAGCGAATGATTGATTTATGATATCAAGGGTATAATTTGACGCAAACGACATCAGATACTTTATAGGTGAAATAGATTTTTGGAGCTTTCAAAAAAGTTTCGGGAATGATTGGTCAGTCTTTGAAACTCCGTCTGCCGCGTCAATGCGCCTGCAACCAAACAATCGAGTTCTTGGTGTTGAGTGACTTCGACATTGCAATTTAGGCGCCATTGGTCGTTTCAGCTACACAGCCCTTCTTGTCCCTCTCCCTTCCCAAGGAACAGCGTAAGTGCAGAGTTTTGCAGAAAAACGCCACGTTGCCCTGACCATGTTTGCTGGAGACATTTTCGCGGAACGAACCTGAGCTGCGTGAAGAAAAAAAGGATCATGCGTGATGACGGGTAATGGCCAAGGGCGTCTAGTTCGCGTGCGTCCTTCGGCGGTAGCAATTACCTTAATCGTCGCTCTCGCTGGCCCCGCCCTCAGCATGACGAATGCCTCTCCACACAAAACAGAAGCGTCGGCTGTTGCGTTAAGTACCCAAACTACGCTAGAAAAAGTGCCATAGAAGTCATTTTCGTTCACCATGTGACTCGAACTCGGCCTTTCTTTATGCATACATCTACCCACGTTAACGCACCGAGCAAACTAGCGGTGTTGCGCGGTCTAACGACAAGCGAAGCACTCCAGTGTCACTCTTCTTCCCCTTAAAGTTAAATAACTTACACCCCCTTATTCAACAGCAATATTCACAGAAAACAACGACGGGTAGAAGGAGGGCCTCTTTTCCGGTTGTGTGCGAGTGAATTAGTCCCGAACATACTACAGTATTGAAGGCATAGAGTCTATAAATATTTCCTAAGAGCATACTCAACAATTCTGAAATGAAATGAAAATTGGCTTTTGGGAAAAGGAAATGGTGCTGTACCTGTCTCACATAACGGCGGACACCTGAACCGCGCCGTAAGGGAAGGAATAAAAGAGGAATTGAAAGAAGAAAGGAAGAAACAGGTGCCGTAGTGGAGATCTTTAACGTGCACTGGGGATCTTTAACCTGGGGATCTTTAACGTGAACTAACATCTCACAGCACACGGGTGTTACAAAAGCATTTTTGAACGGGCACCAGGTTATGAACGATGTTTTTTATAATATTGTATTGTTTTACTATAACAATCAATATATCCGCACGTCTCCCGTAGACAGGCTTCCATTTTTTTTGCTGATCCCGTTTTTGCTATCGCCAGAAGCATTTCCAATTGGTTTCCTAAGGCTGTATAAACTGCTTGATGCGAGCGATGGAAAGACTAGAAGATATTGTGACACATCGAAAGAATGACCATTACCTTCAATATTTCCATAACAGTACGTTACAATTTTCCAAAATTAAAACTTTTTGTCCGAGAATGTTGTACATAAAAAGCGGGCGCCACCGTCTATGCGAGTTTCTTAAAGAACACTTCATCCACAGCGGGAATGCCGGGAAGACGAGATTTCGGCTTTGGCTTGGCTAGTCTTGGGCCGAAAGCGTGGATTGTATCACGAAATTGGTAGTTGTGCCGCGAAGCTCTACCCTAGCTGTGCGCAAATTTAAGTAATTTCAATGTTGCGTTTTTCACTTCAATAGATTTACCGGAAGTAAAAGTTGTTTGTTATGTTGGCATGGAAACTTTCACAGGATTTCTACGAGGTTGGGCTCGAGAAAAATCCTATTTTTACGGCTGAATCCACGTTCTATACCCAACAATAGCCAAGCAAGGTAAGAAACAACCGCTTCCCGGCATTGCTGCGCTTCGCTATGATGGATGAAGTGTACCGCCGCAAGTTTTCGCTGTAATTATATTAACGCGATAGCATTAAGGTGCTCGTGTTGCAGAAAAGCCGGTGTCGTCGGCGTCGGCCGTGAGTGAAAATTCTCTCCTCCTACCCGTGAGCGAAAAAACCCTCCTCCTCCTCCTCCTCGCAACGTACGCCACTGCCCGAACAGATAGCGCGCGACGGCAGCGCAAGGAAAGGAAGGGACGCCTGTCACATATTTCGGTGGACAACCCGGACCGCACCGCAAGGGAAGGAAAATGAAATGAAAATTGGTTTTAAGGAAAGGAAGTGAGGTCTGTCTCGCATATCGCTGTGGACACCCGAACCACGCCGTAAAGAAAGGAAAATGATATGAAAATTCATTTTAAGGAAAGGAAGTGACGCGTCTGACATATCTCTTGTTCGGGCGCAGTGGGGCCGTGCGGGCACGCAGGAATCATACGGTGAGCGGCCAACAAAGCAGCGCACATCCAAAGCGCGTTCAACACGAAGCTTGTGTACGCCACTGCCCCAACAGATAGCGCGCGACGGCAGAGTAAGGAAAGGAAGGGACGCCTGTCACATATTTCGGTGGACAACCCGGACCGCACCGCAAGGGAAGGAAAATGAAATGAAAATTGGTTTTAAGGAAAGGAAGTGAGGCCTGTCTCGCATATCGCTGTGGACACCCGAACCACGCCGTAACGAAAGGAAAATGATATGAAAATTGATTTTAAGGAAAGGAATAAGTGACGCGTCTGACATATCCCTCGTTCGGGCGCAGTGGGGCCGTGCGGGCACGCAGGGATCACGCGGTGAGCGGCGAACAACGCAGCGCACATCCAAAGCGCGTTCACCACGAAGCTTGCGACTTGCTGCCCCGTTCATTCGGCGCGGAAGCTATGCTGGCGTTCATGGCATCGGGTTTGTCGAGAACGATGTGCCGACCCCCTCTTATACAGCAGGATCTTTCCGGAACAGATAGCCCCCATGTGTAAACACTGCTCAACTCCGGCCACACTCATACACATGGTGTGGACTTGTACACATTACAACACAGACAACGCAAACACCCCAGAGACGTGGGAGTCTCTCCTGTGTACTTCCAAGCCAGCAGACCAACGCTGGCTTATCCAGCGCGCGGTGGAGGCCGCGGCATCCCAAAGGATCCCCGCCGACCTCCTCTAAGTCAGCGCAACCGGTCCTTTGACTGGTCCCCTGTTTTTGGGCGCAATAAAAGTGTTTACCTACCTACCTACCGACGAACTACGACTGCAACTTGAGTCCCGCGCGTTTCGGCAAGGCGCCTGGCAGCGCTTCTACGTGGTTTGCCGCTCCGCGCGTCCGTTTCACCGTACGTAGCAGAGCGATTTGTCTAACGGGCAAGGCGTCGAGCCGAACGGGCGATGGCGTTCCGTGGACTCCCTGGCAGTGCTGCAACACGCTGTCGCGTTCCACTCTTAAAGGCGAAGCTTAAGCGCTCCCCAGTTTTTCATTGGCAACTTGAAGGCAATTTACCGGCTTTTCACATCAGAACATGAGTCGGGTCCGCTTATTGATCCTTGTCAAGGGCCACAATTTTTTAAAGCAACATTGCAAAGCAATCTCGTGCTTGCAGCTGACAAGAAGAATAACTGTTGCACACTTGCATGTAAGAAAACAACTTTTGTCTACTGCTGCTTGTAATTTATAAAAAATCCTTAAAGTCTCACTTTGAACAACCTGTATATTGCCTGAGTACCTTTGTGAAAACGCTCTGGGGTTGAAAGAAATATTTTTCCCCTGTCTAGGCACGAATTCTAACATAGATAAAAAACTAATATTCAGCAATTTTCTTTGAAAAAAATTCCACCTTGTGTTGGCGCCGTTATGTAGACTACACTGCAAACACAGCCAAATGTTAAATTTTCACCGATACAATACGGCAGCAGTGAAATCGGCAGAATGTTAGATAGGGTTGCTTCATAAAGCATACATCAGTTCATGCCTCGACCTCTGAAGTACAGTACCCTCAGCAGCAAATGAAAGAACGAAACAGCCCTTGCACTGTACTTAAAAAAAGTAGAGCCATTAAGAACTCGATATGTATTTAACGGCTCTAGCTGGGCGCTCATTATGTCAAAAGTAAAGCATTCGCCAGATTGAGAGTGATTAGAGTTATCAATAAATAAACGACGATTAAGGTTATTTCACAGCTTTTACTGTCGCGAAATTGTTATTAATTGTGAGAACTACATATTCAAGACACATAACATATGTCCGGATGTATCTAAGGTGCAAAAGTGCAGTTGAAATAATGCTGGCCTTCAGTCGTCCTATGTATTTTTTAAAATTGCACTAGATGTAATTGTTTGTCCACAGATGTTGCTTTTGATGGCAATGGTGAATGTGTTGATGGCGTTCCGTGGACTCCCTCGCAGTGCTGCAGCACGCTGTCGCGTTCTACTCTTAAAGGCGAAACTTAAGCGTCCTACAATTTTTTAAGAAACTTTATAAAGTTAATGTGCATGTCGTGCCTATAGCACATTTTTTGACGTTAATTCGACAGCGATTGTACTCGTAGCACACTATCTGCAATCGACGAAAGGATAGAAGTGGCCAGACAGACTGCAGTAATGGGGGAGCGCTTGACTGCACTGTTTCGCATCGACAGAGAAAATAGCACTAAATAAAAAACAAAATAAATGATCAGCTGAGGTTACTCTTAAACCAATGAGGTGAATAGACGATGTGCCTATGTCAGTTTTCTTTTACAATAGAACTAGAGGTGAATAGACGATGTGCCTATGTCAGTTTTCTTTTACAATAGAAATACTCTTAAAGGCGAAACTTAAGCGTCCTACAATTTTTTAAGAAACTTTATAAAGTTAATGTGCATGTCGTGCCTATAGCACATTTTTTGACGTTAATTCGACAGCGATTGTAGTCCGTAGCACACTATCTGCAATCGACGAAAGGATAGAAGTGGCCAGACAGACTGCAGTATGAGCGTTTGACTGCACTGTTTCGCATCGACAGAGAAAATAGCACTAAATAAAAACAAAATAAATGATCAGCTGAGGTTACTCTTAAACCAATGAGGTGAATAGACGATGTGCCTATGTCAGTTTTCTTTTACAATAGAACTAGAGGTGAATAGACGATGTGCCTATGTCAGTTTTCTTCTACAATAGAAATACTCTTAAAGGCGAAACTTAAGCGTCCTACAATTTTTTAAGAAACTTTATAAAGTTAATGTGCATGTCGTGCCTATAGCACATTTTTTGACGTTAATTCGACAGCGATTGTAGTCGTAGCACACTATCTGCAATCGACGAAAGGATAGAAGTTGGCCAGACAGACTGGCAGTATGAGCGTTTGACTGCACTGTTTCGCATCGACAGAGAAAATAGCACTAAATAAAAACAAAATAAATGATCAGCTGAGGTTACTCTTAAAACCAATGAGGTGAATAGACGATGTGCCTATGTCAGTTTTCTTTTACAATAGAACTAGAGGTGAATAGACGATGTGCCTATGTCAGTTTTCTTTTACAATAGAAATACTCTTAAAGGCGAAACTTAAGCGTCCTACAATTTTTTAAGAAACTTTATAAAGTTAATGTGCATGTCGTGCCTATAGCACATTTTTTGACGTTAATTCGACAGCGATTGTAGTCGTAGCACACTATCTGCAATCGACGAAAGGATAGAAGTGGCCAGACAGACTGCAGTATGAGCGCTTGACTGCACTGTTTCGCATCGACAGAGAAAATAGCACTAAATAAAAACAAAATAAATGATCAGCTGAGGTTACTCTTAAACCAATGAGGTGAATAGACGATGTGCCTATGTCAGTTTTCTTTTACAATAGAACTAGAGGTGAATTAGACGATGTGCCTATGTCAGTTTTCTTTTACAATAGAAATACTCTTAAAGGCGAAAACTTAAGCGTCCTACAATTTTTTAAGAAACTTTATAAAGTTAATGTGCATGTCGTGCCTATAGCACATTTTTTGACGTTAATTCGACAGCGATTGTAGTCGTAGCACACATATCTGCAATCGACGAAAGGATAGAAGTGGCCAGACAGACTGCAGTATGAGCGTTTGATCTGCACTGTTTCGCATCGACAGAGAAAATAGCACTAAATAAAAAACAAAATAAATGATCAGCTGAGGTTACTCTTAAACCAATGAGGTGAATAGACGATGTGCCTATGTCAGTTTTCTTTTACAATAGAACTAGAGGTGAATAGACGATGTGCCTATGTCAGTTTTCTTTTACAATAGAAATACTCTTAAAGGCGAAACTTAAGCGTCCTACAATTTTTTAAGAAACTTTATAAAGTTAATGTGCATGTCGTGCCTCATAGCACATTTTTTGACGTTAATTCGACAGCGATTGTAGTCGTAGCACACTATCTGCAATCGACGAAAGGATAGAAGTGGCCAGACAGACTGCAGTATGAGCGTTTGACTGCACTGTTTCGCATCGACAGAGAAAATAGCACTAAATAAAAACAAAATAAATGATCAGCTGAGGTTACTCTTAAACCAATGAGGTGAATAGACGATGTGCCTATGTCAGTTTTCTTTTACAATAGAAATAATTAGCTAAATCTTTTGTACTTTAACCGCCGAATACAACGCTAACAAGACTGTTGAAATGTTAGCCGTAGAAGATAAGGATTTTACTTCAGCCACACTGACGATTTATGCATTTTATTGATGCAGAAAAATAGGTCCGTCTCTAGCAGCTAATATTTTTGCGTTCAAGTTTTCGAGGTAACTTTTTACTACTGGCATTTTGGGATCACTCTGACGGTACCTATCTCGCGGCCTGCGGCGGCAGTGTCGTCATTGGGTTGCTTTATCTTCTATTTTCTAATCAACGATCTTCAATTTAAAATAATTACACTATAGTCGGATACAACTCAAGTACGCAACGGATTTCCCCGTCAAATGACCCCCTTCCAGCCAATGGCGTCGGCGGATTCTCACAACCTTTCTAGGGTGACAATGCAAGCAGCGGCGACACAATAGAGAGGGGTCTATCTTAGACCATAGAGGGAGGGAACTGTACCGTTTCATCGGCCACTCCCTGATTTGTCACACTAGCACAGTCATGATAATCGGCCGACGCCGTTGGCTGGAAAGGGTTCATTTGACGCCGCGGCGTTCTGAAGTTCTATCCGACTATATAATTTATCTTTGATCGACGCCCTCCAGAAAATTTGAGGGTTCGCCTAAGCTCCACCTTAAGGGTATGATGCAATTGCGTTAATGGGCCCTTCATCGGCCTGGGATCCTCTTTGCGTATCAGTTCGCAGACACGCACACTACTATTTCTGTCCCCGTCACAAAACACTTAACCTTCTCTTAAGAGTACAATGAGATAGAAATAGACATCCCTTTCGCAGAACTGCTACTTCTCTGTCGTCTAGATTCTTCCTACATGCCCAAATATGCAGAATTTGCCATAGGCTTGTTTATATTCATATATCGCTATCGCTGGGAGTTCTCATACCAATCCCTGAGCAGTGGTTCCGCGGTTACGCGATGCGCCACTGCCCCTGCAAGGGCTGTTTTAAACAGAGCCACCAGTGGCGCCTGTGAGACCTAGGCTGCTCTTCTCGAGCATCTTCTCGCGAACAATCAATTTAAGTGCCACCTACCACTGTGGGCAGGTTGTGGTGACGTCACAAGGCCACGTGACCTAAGTGGCAAGTGGGCCACCTGCTCTTGCTCATTTCCTTACAAAAAGGAACAGTGCAACGTTTGACAGGGACGAAAGGAAAGACACGCGAAGACAAGCGCTGGTCTTCGTGTGTCCTTCCTTCGTGCCTGACAAAAGCTGCACGGTTCCTTTTTGGAATGACAGACCAACTCGCCCAAGCATCAGTTCATATCCTTATCCTTGTCTTCTCAGTGCGTTCCATGGTCATTTCTTATGCGGCAGCGCTTTGATGGGCACTCTTACCCTTAGTGGAAACACTGTTCATGCTTCAGCAAAGAGCCATTCAGCGCATGCATAGGCTATGCTATACAGGCTGCTAAATGGGGCAGTGAGGACATGGATCGACTTGACAATAATCTTAGTGCTGGCCAAGATAGGCCGAAGGCCCTTTCAGCGTGACGGATCTGTGCCATGTCATGACGTATTTTAGGCTAAGAGAGCCAAAGGCTAAACATATGCCAGGACGTATTTTAGACTAAAAGAGCCAAAGGTTCAGCGTGGTACCTGCTACCACGACAGCCAGTCGCTCTGGTGAAACCTTGTGGCGGGAACTGAGCAGGCGCTTGATGCCGAGGCTCGCCCACCAACCAACGACCAGCGAGACACCGAGGACTCCGATCTGCCGCAGCAATGGGGCGAACAGGCTTGTGTACTCCAACACCAGGAAGAGGAAGAGGGCCACGACGGTGTATATCTTGACGACATGCATGCCGACGGTGGCCTCGCGTAGTCTTGGGCAAGGTCCGGGTTTCCGAGAAGGATTTTTAGGGCGTTGGCAAGCAGCCTCAATAGGAAGCTTTGTGATCCCGCTTGAAGCTCGTCTTCTTCGATGCACGAGCCACGTGCAGAGCTTCCCGAAACTTAATCTTTTTCTTCCCACAAAAACGCAGTTTTCTTTTTGATTTTGTGTCCCATGGCAGCCTGTCAATTTATTATGTACGGGTAATTGACTACCAGTCAGGCCAGCATGAAATGAGAATACGCATACGCTGTAGTTTGCTACTTTACAGTGAGATATTCCTTTAGAATGGGTTTTTATGAATGTGTACTTCAGTAGATCCTTCAATCATAAATATGAATCAGGCGAATTTGACGCTGCATCTAAAAGTACATGGATAAAGTATTTTGTTTTGTGCACAGGCTTTGTTCACGTGTTCTTCCAGCGGGGCTGTGCGTTGCCGACGAAATAAACAACTGTAACATTTAGTCTTGAAGGAACTCAGTAGAGTAGACAGAATCAAACATAGCCCTGAAAGAACAAACTGCAGTAAGAAGTCCAAGGAATGTTAGGCTGAAGCTTTGTTACACACTAAAAATTCCAGCCATCAAGTCGCGCCTTACGAAGCAAAGGATACAAGCCGAAAAGAAGTACCGGATATCAGCTAAATCGGGCACAGGTGATGCGAATCCATGAAATAGCATCGAAAGAATACGGAAGTGAAAAGGGCTATTGCTGGGGCTACTGGGTATGTCATCCTAACTTTTCGGAAAGCGCTTCGTCATGTGTGCTTGCATTTCCTTGTGTTTGTGTCTACTCAAGATGGAGTAAAAGACTTACTTCCCATTCATTTCACCATAAGAGAGCCGTGAACCAGGCCAGGAAATAGCTTGTACCCTTGTAGAATCGATGGGGGCCCGATGGCACTGGGGATCAAACCCCACACCTCCTGCAAGTGAGACGGGTGCCGAGACCCCGAGACCACCGCTCCGGTATGAATGACATATGAAGCTACAGGAAGAGTTTTACTCAGAAACTTGAAAAGCGCTTGCTTGCTTGCTTCTCTCGTAGCTCTGAATTTGCTAAACAAACAAAAAAAAACGTGCTAGTGGAGTAGTGGCGGATGTTCTTTATTTACACATAGCAATCAAGATGCAACTTTGCGCTGCCAGTGCTTTCATTGGCGATGTTTTCGTGACATGATGGTTACGCACTTGTGAAGGCGTCTGTCAAAGGACGCATCACTGTCGTTTGTTGCCGCTTCGTGATGAGAACAGATCGGTGAGTCTCTTGGAGATCGCGTCCACGGCTCCGACTTGCGCCCTGGACACCGGGCCGAGTGGGTCAAGCGGAGTCAGTCTCGACGCGGCCGACAGGGGGCTGATGGGCGATAGTGGGTTGAGTGGATTCCACGGACTCAGCGGGCTCACGGGCGACGGACTGAAAATTCCTGGTCCACCATTCAGCTTGCTGCGTCGGCCATAGGCTCGGAAGGTGTCCGGAATGATGAGGAAGATGTCTTTGACCTCATCCAGGAGCTTGGACTGCGGCTGGGAGCGTTCTGTGCGCGTGCAGGGAGAGATGAGAAGCTTATTGCTAGGTCCCATTGTGAGTTCCTTTCTTCTTGTTCTATCTCCAAAAAAAGAGGGTTTCGGTGCACTTGACGTTAGTCGAATGGATTTAGGGGCGTACTCCACGGTGGAGTAAATTAGTAATAAGGAAGTAATTACTCGTCATTAGCATCCATTCAAGCCTAGCGACTATAATGAAAGGATATGCAGCTTTCTCAGAAATTTAGCAGTTGTAAAATTGTCCTGGTCTGGGGTTAGAACCCGGGATCACCATCTTTCCAGGGAAGTCGCTCCACCAATGCGTTAACCAGGGCGGCTGCTAGATGGCAGGGCGAAGCTTAGCTGTCCAAGAAATCGAAACGAGAACACTATTCCCGTTTAGGGGAGCCCCTAAAGTGGAGTAAATTTGTAAATTAGTCAGTAATTACTTATTAGGATGCACCTTGTTAAATTTGGGGTTACTCGAACAACCTTTTCAGGCCAGATATTGCAGCCCTGGAAAGACTTATTAATGCGAGAGCATCAAACAGCTCATCGACACGGAAACCATGCTTCGTTCAAAAAATGGCGGTGTTACAAAACTCGCGATTGGTCGGTACATTGTGGCGTAATCAAAGGCGGGAAAATACACTATGGTGGCCAGTAACAGTCATAGTACTTACAGCTGCACGAACAAGAAATAGAATAGAACGAACCAGAATCAGAGTAAAATAAAATTTTAATAGATTTGGAATATAAATGCAACGCTTTCGCAACACGCGCACATTAGTTCCTTAAGTGACCCGATATTTTTTTAATCAAATATTTCTGAGGTCATCGCCATTAGTTTACCATTAATTGTTTAGCGTAATTTTATTTTGATGGGTTGTTAGGGCGGTTGAACTTCACCAGCATTGAAATAAATGCGGGAAGCCCTAGAGTAAGCTAATTCAATCAGTGATTCAAATTTGTTCTTGAGACATTCAATCATTCAGAGCGGACAAGTCATTTTATGTCATTTAGACATCACATTCGGTAGCTTTGTGTCATATTCAGCTCTTGATGTTGCGTGAACACTTAATGTTTCTGCTTTAACTTTTCATAGGGTAAAAATAGACCATTTTCAAAAAATATGTACAATTGTTATCTGTATTTGGAGAGCCTTAACTTTGAAAAAAAATTGGTGCGTTTTTATGAAGGACCCAGAAGCCTGCCAACCTTGTCGGAGCTTTTTTTTTGTCCACGGTGCCTTCTTCCCTCTTTAGGTGGAAATAAATATAGACTGATCGCTCGATTGATTGTTGATTGATGAATCGATTGAACGACTGATTGAGTGGCTGGTTACCAATGTTCCAAGGTTTGAGGCTTTTACGTGTAAGAGGGTTTCTTACGTGTAAGAGACTCTGCTGCCCTCTTGCGTCCGGTGAGCCCTTCGGTGAGGTGGTTCTGCAGGCGTCCCGCGATAGTCCTGAGGGCATCCAGCGTGCTTACCAACGACAGCGCGTTGGGCAGTTCTTGAGACGAGGTACCAGCCGATGTCAGGTAGTTCTGAAGCTCCTCAAGCGTAGTTACGTACTCGGGGTCTTTGCTGTAAGTGGTACACATCGACATGAGACCAGCAGAAAAAGCACACGTCTGTGGAAAAGTGCAGCTTTTGGTCAGAAGTGAACACCCCGAGCAGTTTGCTTCTCAGTAATCTGTTGGAGCCCTTGAATCATCAGTGGAAGTCCTCACTTTCGGAGCAGTGAGAAGTGGAGTTCATCTCCTGTCAGAATGCTAGAGACGCATAACCAGCCGCAATGCGTGGTTCAAAATGGGACCGTTTGGACTGTGTACTAGCGGCTAAGGCTGCACATCAAACAGATTGTCCTGAGCCGATCATGCAGAGATCCTGAAACTATGCTTCGTCACTCATTAAAATCAGGGAGATTTCGGGTCTGATAAAATTTCGTCGTTTCTGCATGTAATGGCTTCGTTACGTAACGTAGTGTCTACACGCACATTAGTTTTTCACGACCCGTTGAGCCCTTTGCTATTCTAGTGAATTTTATTATGCCCTATTCAGAAAGAAGCCAAGAAATGTCTTTGAAGTTGCCGGATTTTCCTTGGCCTCTCGGATAGGTCGCAGTAATGACACAACTACAATTTTTGTCAACTGTGCCAGCAAGTGGTGTAGTGCTGCCTTAGCAAAACGAATCAGCTCAGCGATTGTTGCTGTTTGGGTCATGCGTTTCGGTCATGCGTTGGGTCATGGTGGGTCATGTGTTCAGTATGACCCGATGAACCGTGAGTAGGCTTATTGTTAACTATGATTGTCACGTCTTTATCGTAAGACCAACTTCAACTTTCACGATCAGGAACTACAAAAATACCGCTCACATGGCTTACTGAACGGCTTGTAGTAGGATATCTTGAACCACCGACTACAACATTATTTCTGTATTTGTATTAAATTTCAGAGTTTTTATATTGGATTTCAGAGGCATGTGAAGGGAACGTTGAAGAACGATTTGAATAATTCGGCGCAAAGCTAAACTGATCGCTGCCTGCAAAGTTGCCAAGTACATCGAGCATCGATTCATGTCCTCGCGCGTGAGACATTTTCGGCGTGGCGCTGTGAAACTTCCTGTTTTGAGAATTAATAAAAAAAGCACACAATGCTACTCCAGCTTCACCTGCAAGTAGACAGATCTTTACACTAAAGGTATCATCAAACTTCAAAACTCGAAAGGCAAATGCAATGAGTTATAAGACTCTGCTTCTGTCAACCTCAGGCAAGGGTTTTTGTTTTGTTCACGTATCCACGTTTCAGGACAAGGCTGTTCCAGCTTTTCGCGATGATTGAAATGAAGGCGCCGCGAGCAAGAGTTGAACTTCGGACGCTGTGGCCGGCAGCTTAACCATACAAAAACTCAGCAGCCGTTCCGGGTACATAATGTTCTCGGCTAATATACTCCTGCACTTTGTACTGAAACACCGGATATGAGAATCACATAAAGGCATTCTGGAAATATGCAGCGCGTATGATATGAGAAATATACGGAAATGCGCAAGCTTTTTAACAATTATTTTCCGGGCAATTCTCATATCCTATCCGCGTTGTGTACGGAGAATCATCCTATGATGTATATGGCGTCTTACGAAGTCCGTATGGCTCGCAAATGTTTCGTGTCCGTCGTTCGTATGGCGCAAATAAACACTGTGTTCCATATCATTTCCATATGAGCCAAACGACAAATATAAATATCAAATTATTCGAATCATCACACGGGACGCTTCACAAGGGTTGTGCTCTGCCCCGAATTGCCGCGAATCCTTGCTAATCTGGAACATTCTCTTTGTTCCAGTCGCGTTGCCGTTATATATCCCCATGATCTATAACCCGCTCCGCCATTGCGGTGGGCCTGGCTATCCTTGGACTAACTGACGTGCCAGTTGGCTTTGGGGACCCTACGAAGGATTTTGTACACGCTTAATGCTATGCAGTAATAAAGCTCTCTCAATTTCCCAGATTAACGACATTGCGCATTAATACGGCTCGAAAGATGACGTTGATCTTCAAAGCTGCTGATCACTGACCTTTCCTCCTTGACCTCTTCGACCTTGTCGCGGGCAAGCGAGAACCTGCTTGGCAGACTGCTGACCATTTGGAAGAAACCGCGGGCCCTCTCCGGGTACTCCTTCAGCACTCCGTGAAGGTCTCCGTGCAGGATACGCTGCATGTCGCTCATGACACGCCTGAAGTCGAATATCACCTGCGGGGCCCAAGTGAGAATAGTGATGCGGGAGAAAACAAGCGTGAATTGAGAGCCAGTAACATAGACAGGAAGATACTCGGAAAAATATTGCATGTGCAGTGCCTAAATGGGATCTGCTGCCTCAAGACATTGCTAGCTCTGGATCTAGCAAAACGTTCTCAACCACATGCAAGACGTGCGCTGCTTAGATTGACAAAGACGGAGTTAAAGACGGCAACACGAACGGTTAAGCGCTTAACCGTTCGTTTGTGTTGTCGTATTTAACTCTGTCGTCGTCAACCTAAACAGCGTACGTCTTGCATATGATCACGCTCCAACTAGCCCCGTCTCAAGCACTTCTTCCTCAACTAATATTTCTAGGTTAACTTTATGTCGCACAAACAATTATAAAAAGACGGTAAAGACATCCGTAACCTTTTGATATGTCCTTAGTTGTCTTAGGATAGCGCGCGCCGTGTATCTGGCATTCGCTATGGATGTTATTTCGAACTGAAGTACCTTCTCTTGGTTTCAGAGAGGTTATGATTAACTTAAGTTCGTCTCCTAACTTAAATTGTTTTTGTCTGCCTAATGATATTACAGATAGGATCTTCTCTTCCACAAGTCGATGTCAGATTTCCTCTTCTTTAATCTATTTGCCTGCCCAATCCCTTGTTTTTTTGTAATTTTAGTAATGAGTATTGCGTTTTGGTTTCTCAGCTATGGGCAGCCTACCGTCCCAGTTCTTGTCCTGTCAGATGGGGAACCATGAAAGAGATCTGGGGGCTGTATTTTGTAATGTTTAACTTCGCTAGTCATTTGGTAATGACATCGACAATTACGAGAGCAACAGGTTGTTGGAAAGCAACCGACCAATCACAGTCGCGAGCGGTCAGGTTGTGGCGCCTCCAATGGCCACCCTGTTGCCAACGCATCCAGTCCGGCCGAGTCACACGGACCACGCTGAGCCTATTCTTCGCCCAAACCCAGTCGAAAAACACGACAGAGCCGGTCCCAAAATACAAAAAAAATTTGGTCGTCCTGTCGGTACGATAGATTTTTCTGCAGTATTGCGAAGTTGTCTGTTGTTGCAACAGAACGGGCTAAGTTGTTAAGATAGGAGACTGATCAATACCGCCAAAAGTCCTGTTGCTACTACAGCCATTTCTGTTGCCTGGTCCCAAAATACCACGGGAAAATCTGTCGTGACAACACAAACTTATCTGTTGAGTTTGTCTATACGGAAAGGCGAACAGTTACCTTGTCGATATCATATTAGCGCCGATAAGCTCGTCAAGCATCTCAGAAGTGTTGCGTTCAGTCATATGTTGGTGTCGGCTCTCTAGAACGATACGGGCTTGGGACGTGTTTGCGTAAGTTGGTGGAATCATGGGATGTGTTTACTAAGACCAGCGTGGTATCTTCTCCCACGGCCTAGGACACCAGGACCAGCGACCAATGACAGATGACCGAATGGTTTTCTTTATGGTTTATGGAGTTTAACATCCCAAAGCGGCTCAGGCTATGAGGAATGCCGCAGTGGAGGGCTCCGGTAATCTGTACCACTTGGGATTCTTTAACGTCCATTGACATCGCGCAGTGCACGGGCCTCTAGAATTTTACCTCCATAGAAATGCGACCACCGCGGCAGGGATCGAACCCGAATCTTTCGCGTCAGCAACTGCGCACCGTAACCACTGAGCCACCGCGGCGACAGAGAACCGAATGAGTTCAAAAAGAAATGGATATTTAGATAATACGTCCCCTGCTGACGTTTCACTGACAGGTTCCAAAGCATTTATGACGGCCTACCTGAAGGATCTTGACGACTTCGCCGAGGACAGTCGGGTTCTTGTCGATGGGCTTGACGTTGGTGAAGGCATCCGTGATGCTCGTCAGGTCCGGAATCGTCGGAGCCTCGGGGAAGTAAGGTTTCACTTCTTTTGGCGGAGCTGGCACGTCCTTCTTGGGCTCTGGCTCTGGGGCTTTGGCTGGTGGCGCCGGGGGCGCGTCGTCCTCCACCGGTTCCTCTTCGGAAGATTCGTCCTGTTCGGCTTCGCTTGGCTTCAGTTCCGTCTGAAGCCGGCTCAGCTCTTGCCTGGCACACTTTACAAGCGAGGGAAAGCAAGATCAGAACGTGCATTCCAACACAGTTTGGACGAACAGATTGAAAAGGCGGTTTTAGGTCAATGGAAGCGTACGGGAAGAAGTGCTCTGTAATTATCGGTACTTGTGGGATAAGCAGCGTCATGTGATCACAGTCAGTTTGAGAAGTGAAGCTCAGTTCTCATGATTTCATCGTATCTGTATTGGATATCAACGCTGTAAGTCAATATTGGTATAGTAAAGCTTGAGGTAAAAAATGGTACAGACAGGACGTGCCACTAACCATGGGTGCTTTCCCCTCAGTCCGGGGATTTACTTTTTCTTGGTGTTATGCACTCTCGAACGAATAGTAAAAGTCGAAGATTTCAAAGTGCACCAACCTTTTCTACTTAAGAAATAAGACTAATAAATCGGCTAAAATTTTTCACAACATTAGATTTGCAGACTGCTAAAAGTTACCTCGCAATAAAAGTGCTCGGCGGTAGCTATGAGAGAACACATAAAATACACCAAACCCGCTCCCTAGATGTCAGTTAAAAAAGCTGTGAATTGAACTTCACGGGAGTTCTGTAGAAAAGTTCACTCTAAATTTGTTGACGCTAAATTCTTGTTGAGTTTCGAAGCATAATTTTTATGTTTTGAGCTCCAAAGAAGAAAAAAAACGAAAGCGCAAACTCTCGGACTCAGCTTTTAGCCAATGTATTCTTACTCAGCCTCACGACACGAGGGGCACTGAAGGCATGATATTAAATAATTGTTTGATAACTAGAATATTGTCATCAGCAGTAGTCTCCAGTATACATTTTAACAATAAGGAAATGCTTACGTTACTCAAGTAAAGTTATTAAGCGTGACAACATGTATCGCTCCCGGTTGAATGCAAAGTGCACAGAAATATTTTACGTGCGATAACTAAACACCTTACTTCTAAAAAGCGCCAAGAGAAGCAGTGATATTTAGGGTGATTATCAAACAATATATTGAACATGACTATATCTTTATGAAGATAACAGAGCGCCAGCGGTTTAAGTAAGATACTTTCTTAATAGAAATTATGCCTAGTGCTGTAACTCTGCGCCTGGAAGTTACATAAGAAAATAGCTTGCAGGTAGCCTGTCCGGTGACCATACAGAATAAAAAGGGAGCTTAGTATGGCAGCTGTTCGTTATCTCCCCGTCTCTTTGGTGTATGTGAATTTATTTGCGCCAATGTGTTTTTTCCAGGTTGGTTATAATGTAACGAAAACTTATAATGTGAACAGTTCCAGTCGAATAAATGTACCGTAAAACAAGAAACAAAACTTCAACACAATACAAACTTGATGGTGATCTGTTTCGTGACAAAATTGAAAAAAAATTCCTGCTGCCCTAACCTAGGGGCCTACTCTGTTGCTTACCTGTGTGTAGGCTTCGGCTGGCACAACTAGCCCGTTTTCCTGAAAATATGAAAAAAAGCAATGAAGAAGAAACGTAAGGACACGTCACACTTAAATATCATTTGCACAAACGCATTGTAGTAAATCCGTAAACTCATGTAATTTAAGCTTAGTTCTCGGATATCGCAGTGTTGTTATCACTCCGATGCCGGTCCCCGCGGAAGAAATCACGTGCAAATATCGAGCCCTGTTTGTCAACGGCGCGCCAAAAGCCAGATTTAATTACTTTTGTAAAGTAAATACAGATTGTGAGAGCGGCGAAAATTGCATAAAGCGAAATCCCTCAGGACCTTTTTGTTAAGCTTCTTTTTAATGCCGTTAACTACCATTTAAATATACACGTGCCAGCTTGCGTGTTCTAGGAAGTTTGCGAATGCGTTCGGAATCTCTGCGAAGTTTGCTGCCGTAGCGTTTTTGTAAAGCCAGAAAGTAAGAGCCGCTAAAAAGGTGTATTCATGCTTGCTAGGTAGTACTCACATTTTCAGTGACTCCGTCAAGGGCCTTCAGACACTGAAAAGACAAAGAAGGAAAAATAAAAGATAAAAAATTAGGAAGACGCTTTAGCTCCGCCTTAACAGTGGACGCAATAGCGCCATTTACACCTCCTTTTTCCTTTTTATTCCTTTCCTTTCTCATTTCTCACCGATTACCAATCCGCAATCATATTACCGATTACGGTCATCGAATAATATCACAATTTCGTGTCACATTACCGATTACCAATCACCAATCACAATTATCGATTATCAGTCAGGAATAATTATCTAGATTACACTGCACGACAAACTACGCCACTACATACTCATACACACAATTTGCTTCAGTATAATGAAGCACCATAACACCGCCTTTTTATTTCTCTCAATTTCTGACGCCTGTTGGCATATTTATATTTGGTTCTATTTTCTTTTAATAAGTGTAAAATCTATACACGTCCGAAACTCACGTTCCTAAGTCATACACCTTAGAAGGCGCTAAGTAGGTGTCCCTCTAACACGCTCGAACCAACTACCTTTCGTGGCCTATGCGTTGCCACGAAAAAAAAAAATAGGAGCACATCGTGGCCTATGCGTGACGTGCCCACCTGGCATGCAGAGGGCTTGGGTTCGAACCCCAATAGCGGCTGTTTTATTCTTATGATTTACTTCTATATTGCGACTTTTCTATATTCTGCGATCTCTTCTGACAAACGCAGGACGACGACAAACGCCGGGTTTTCAGCAGAATGAACTTTTTACGGTATCGTGTAGAAAAGACATAGCCGTTTTCTTTCTTTTAGTCGGTAGAATGATCTGAAGGCCTGTAAGTTTTTTTCTTGAGGAACGTGGAAAGCGCTTCCTGCAACACGACTCAGTGTTCAGAAAACACTTTATTCGCCTAAAACTCTCACCTCTGGTATCGCAGACTGGCTGGGGACGTCTGTCTTGACGAGCTCATCACTGTCGGGCAGCTTGATGCTGATGGGCACGTTGCCCCCATAGAATTTGGTAGCGGGTGCCCCTGCAGCGAGAAGCACACAGGTGGTGTAACGAACTCGATCGCACCTCTCTGATTTGGAAACTACTATCAGCATTTCCCTTATACAGTTTTCAACAAAAATTTCAAGCTCCTAATCTTTGCAGGAGTCAACATAGGCAGCTGAAAAAAAGGAATAAATTTTTCCTCATCGTGTGCTTCATGTGCGTGGACTCTAAGGTAAGTAATAGTTCTCCCCTGCCTTCCACTCTTCCCCTTTGCCCGCCGAAAAAGAAAGGTATCTGCGAAAATATCACTTTTTTAGATCGAGGCTTTAGAAATTCTTTCATTCATGTAGAACATTACAAATTTAGAGTATCCCGAATGTACATATCGAATCACTTTAAATAACTCGCCGCGGTGGCTCGGTTGTTAGGGCGCTCGCCTACTGATCCGCAGTTCCCGGGTTCGAACCCGACCACGGCGGCTGCGTTTTTAACGAGGCAAAACGCTAAGGCGCCCATGTGCTGTGCGATGTCAGTGCACGTTAAAGATCCCCAGGTTGTCGAAATTATTCCGGAGCTCTCCACTACGGCACGTCTTTCTTCCCATCTTCTTTCGCTCCCTCCTTTATCCCTTCCCTTACGGCGCGGTTCAGGTGTCCAACGATATATGAGACAGATACTGGGCCATTTCCTTTCCCCCAAAACCAATTATTATTAATCGTTGTAAACTAACATCAGTTATGGCAAACAATGTATTTTCTTTAAAGGATTTATAAAGGACTCTAGATGATGCGTGTAATTAGATTAATATTTTCAAATTTAGTTCGTTCACACAAATGCAGATGTTTATCTATAATAAAATGATAATTTTATTCTCGAATTGTGAAGCGCCCTTCAAAACGCACTTGTATACCGCACAGATTGGCGCGTTTCTTTTAGGCAACCAGGTTTTACCGCATGATAGCAGCTGGGAGCCGCAAGCAGTGGCGGGACGTAGGAGACACACCGCTTCTTACCGCCTCAATGCGCTTCACGATGTTTACATTTAATACAGGTTGCTGCAGTTATGTAGCTTGAGGTGGAATTCTGGCACCAGATTTACGCTAGATAGCAAAACTTTTTCGAGAACGATGTGCGTAAAAACGACACTTAATCGGTGGTAACCAATCACATTTCTGCTATATTTGTATAGATTACAGTGAGAATATCCCCGCTCCCCGATTGGACCGCCATTTAAGGAAGAAATTATTTTCTCAAGTCTTTATTGTTTCGATATATACGAAGTTCATATAACAAAATAAACATTTCTTCATTATGTAGTGCTATCAAAATTGAAACGGTTATGCCTGGCGCCAGAAATTGCGTAGAAATTCCCGAACAACTTTAAAGAAAGAATGGCAATTTAGGCAATTTAGCAAGGTAGTTTAGCAAGGTGCAGGAGAGCTAACGCTTGAATTGTGAAATCTGTATTAGTATTTCTTTAGTTGCACAGGGCTCAACAGATGAAATATTCATATAGCTCATTTCGTCAAGCAGCCATGAATTCAGCCTTTAATCGCATCTGCAAAACAACTGTATTCTTTCATGTTTTTTTTACTTCACTGCCGATATATTTATCATTTTGCGGCAGTGTTCTTGCTTACCTCTCAAGAAGGGTACAGCCATTGCGAAGACTGCAAAGAGCAGAAACATTCTATTTCCTCTGGTCACCATGACTGCTTTCTTCACACCTGCACCACAGAAAGCATCAACACCACTCTCAGTGTTCAGAAGCGAGGGTTCTTGTCATAAGCTCCTGCAATCAGATTATCATTAATAACAAAACCTTTCTGAATTGTTCTCAGTTTCCGGTTTAGAAGGAACAAGTTTAAAAGCTTGTTCATTAATGGCGTACCTTAGGAAAAAAGAACAACGAATATTGCGGACGCAACCAAGGGAATACAAAGACACAAGGACGGTGTCTGTTCATTCATGTTACAGCATTCACAGAAATACCTAAAAAAGCGATGTAGAAATCTGTACCGCTATGTGTGCAAAGTACAGGTTCAGAGCTTTTACACCACACATACGCCCTTTAATGGACAATGAAATTCAGTACATATTTTGGCGCGTCAAGTGAAATTTCCCTCGAAAATAAAGTTAATAATGATAATTGGTTTTTTGGGGAACGAAATGGCGTAGTATCTGTCTCATATATCGTTGGACACCTGAACCGCGCCTTGTGGGAAGGGATAAAGGAGGGAGTGAAAGAAGAAAGAAAGGAAGAGGTGCCCGTAGTGGAGGGCTCCGGAATAATTTCGACCATCTGGGGATCTTTAACGTGCACTGACATCGCACAGCACACGGGTGCCTTAGCGTTTTTCCTCCATAAAAACGCAGCCGCCGCGGTCGGAATAAAAAGTTGAACATAAGGTGCATTTTTTCATACAATGCCTTTATACTAACACTGACATTGAACACCATTTGTTTAGAAATCCAGCCAAGTTGACATAACCCGCGGTGAGATTGCAGCTCATACAGCCCTGTTAGAGCTTCTGACCTTTAAATAATGCACGGACTTTTCTTGTCATTCATTAGTGCTAATTAGCATTGGTGCAAGGCTACAGAAGCGCTCAAACAAGGTCGTGCGCCATCTTTGACCTTGAGTATGAAAATAGGTTTACACTCGAGACAACGAGCGCGCGCGTCGCAAGTAGATGCAAACTAACCAGGAAACTTGGCACCAAGAATGCTAGGGCGCCTAGCAACTGTCTATAAGCGCTCTGCCCGACGTACACGTGTGCTGTAGCTATTAACACTTCCTGCTGGTCTAGCTGATCGCAAGGAATGGTAGGTAAATGAGTTGTCACCTGAGACATGCGATTCAATATATTTAGTGTAAGGAACGGCTGGACGGAGAAGAATACATAATTGACAAGTAGCAAGCAATGTGGCAAAAAAGCAGGCGCAGAGCGAATTTTCAAATTGAGGGAAGGCTGATTTTTACTTTTTCTACGGAAGGTGTCGAGCTTCGCCTGCTGACTGCACCAAAAGAATGCTTCCAGTTATTTTAGTTCATTCTTTTTTACTCAAGGACCAGAGACTGCCAAATAATGTGGGCGCAAAGTTCGTAAAACCAGCTATGATCAGACCGCAAAAATAGAGCAAGAGGTGTAGAATGTGCCGAGAATGATGCATTATAATTAGTAATTATTAGGGGTAGCGTTATAGACGGTACTGAAATGCTTCGCTTCAGAACCCGCAAACAAAACCTAGAAATAAGGACTACTCTAGACTTGAAAAGCTGTGCGGCTGGGGCGTTTTTTATTAATGCAGGCGTGAAATTATTGGCTAGCCTATTTTAGATATGCAATCGCCGCCGTAATGACATGGCATCTTGCTACGGAAAGTGCGTTTAACGCGAGAGAAGTTTACACCACAAAAAATTTTCACGATCGCTTGTACGATGTTACTTTCTACTGAAAGTAGTGCTGTAACAGCTACGAAATAATTTCTGTGAGCACAATCCTGAGTACACTTGCATTGTACACTGAAGGGGTAACATATGCTCGATAAATTGAAATCCTCGACGATAGCTATGCCTTCGATGCAAGCTGCGTTTAATCCAGGAGCTCTAACGTTCTGACGCAAGTGACACAGTGAATTAGGCAGCCAAATTTATTCCAAGTAGCGGAAGAGGACCGATCACTAGTAAAAAATGCAATTTCCTTGCATTCTGTATGCTTCAGCTGTTTGTTGTCTCAGTGTGCCGCACGCTGTTGAAGCAAATTCATAAATATGCATGACGAAAGGATGTGTAAACCTTCCTCGTAACAGGCGGAATACAAGCTCGCTCTTGCGTCAGTCACTTATTTGCCGTTTAGCCAGTTTTCCCCACATAAACAGAACGGAAACTAAAATACCTTTACGTTGAGCAAGGGAGTTTACCAAGGGAGTTTAACATTTTGCACCATCTTCATCTTATTGCTCCCCCCCCCCCGCCTCCCGCTTAGAACAACTATAATGTCATTATTATATTTTTAATTGTGTTCGGCGCCTCTGTTATGTTTATATTCCATGGGCATCGTGACAGCATTAGTGCATCCGAAAATTGATCTCGTTCCAGACAGACAGCAAGCTGCATGAGCCACAGTTTTCTTGTGCTATGAAAAAGAAAGGAGTTCTCACGTTCGCGGATTCCTCTGCTTGAAAACGTTTTAACGTTAAACGCAGTTTACCCGCCGCCGTGGCTCAATGGTTATGGAGCTCGGCTGCTGACCCGAAAGACGCGGGTTCGATCCCGGTCGCGGCGGTCGAATTTCGATGGGGGCGAAATTCCAGAGGCCTGTTGTACTGTGCTATGTCAGTGCACGTTAGAGAACCCCAGGTGGCCGAAATTTCCGGAGACCTTCGCTACGGCCTCCCTCATAGCCTGAGTCGCTTTGGGACGTTAAACTTCCATAAGTCATAAGCCATTAAGCGCAGTTCGCTGTAAAAAAAAGAAACGTTTTTAGGAGTGTTAGCTACCCTGTTTGGTGTAAATATGTGGACCGTTTTCCTAAGTTTAACTGAGCACGAAAAAACATGCTTAACTATATTGTCTGCTTTCTGTCGCCATCCCTGAGTGGAACAGCCTTTCCAAGGAAACTGAACCTATCAACGATAATGCATCATTAATCACTACCTTAACCACACTGCCGCGTTAAAAGAGAAGACATTGTAGTTGAAAGTTAGGTGCTGCCATGGCTTTGCCCTGTTCCTTTTTGCACGGTGTCTTGAGTAATGAAGCACAGTAATTGTGCATATTACAGTGCTTGTGTGAATGATTATAGTTTTATCACATTTCTGGTGGCCTGAGAGGGCACTGAGGGCAACAACAAAATAATAAAAGTAATTTTATTTGAAGCAGTATGTATAACTGTTGTGATTTATCGCAATAAATGGTGGGCTGTCTTATGTCTCCAGGTCACATATCACACTGTGAGCCAATGCATTACTGCAACGCGAAAGCACTGATCCCCGTTACGTACACGAGCAACAAAATATCTGCGTTTTGCTCTCTTGAAACATTCGCCTCAAACGAACTAAACACACAGGTTCCAATGAATATGAACCGAATTTGAACTTCGGTTGCCGGCCGGCACCTGCGCATCAAGGCGTTAACGTACTCACCCAAACCTCCGGTGCGAAGCAAATATCCAGGTCCGCTGCGATCCAAGTTTATGAACTGTTTACTCCTCCAAGTGAGCCGGAGAGGCCAGCATGCGAGGCAGTTTAAGAGACTGCACGCAGAGCTGTGACGTCATTGACTTCATCTTGACTAGCGCGTCCCCCATTCGCCGAAAGGTGTGAGGAGGAATGGATTACCGAAAAAAACTTTCCCTCTACTACGACGGCCGCTGAGACACACGCACACATACTTAGACGTCCGAGAAACGGCGAGAGTCATCAAGACAGCGAAAGTACGGCGGCAGAAATCAAGATATAAATACATAGGAGAGGAACGTGCTTGGACTGCCAGCTTCGGCGGCTCTTTTTCCGGCTCCGCCACACCGGCCGCGTCGACAGCGCGCCAAGGTCACGGACGCAAGGACCGTGTATACAAAAAAAGAAAACGAAAACCGGACAATGTGACAGCAACCGGTTATTCGACACACCGGCTGAGTCGGTCTTGTCCTGGCATACACCTTCGGCGTTAGGTAAGCGGCGCTCAATAAGCGGCGTGACGACACTCGTCTGAGTCATGACACGCGCGGCCAACACTTGTCTGACGGTGCTGCAGGGGAATAGGTTTTCCGTGCACTCTCTTAAAAAGAACCCTCAAACGTTGTCCGTTCTTTTTTATTCCTCACTGTTAAAAGCAGCGACTCTGCTGCGCATGCAGCATAACGCCATTAGTAATGGCGTACACGCCAACGGGAAGTGCGCAGTGGGATAAAATTACACTGTGGTCGCAAGGAGACATGCATACCCGATTGGACCAGATCACGTGGAGCGACGAGCCGGTGACGCTGAAACTGTCCGAGGAATCTTGCACGTCAGTTGCGTCTGCGAGACGCAAGCTGCTGTACGTGCTCCGCGCTTGAGCCAAGTTGTGTCACTATCTCCTCGCCTTTGTTGTGGCTTTCTCCGCGTTAAAATGTAATGGCTGCCAGCCGTGTCTTCTCGCGTAGCAACATGTACACTCGCACTTGAGGTGATTTGCAACGTTCCGGCCTCACGTGACTGTGAATGCAACTCTCACAAATCAGTACGCGTCAATGCTGCGCACAGGCTGCTGCATTTTCTGCTGGCTTCTAAATGTACAACTTACGAAAGACGCGGGTTCGATCCCGGCCGCGGCGGTCGAATTTCGATGGAGGCGAAATTCTAGAGGCCCGTGTACTGCGCGATGTCAGTGCACGTTAAAGAATCCCAGGTGGTAGAAATTTCCGGAGCCCTTCACTACGGCCTCCCTCATAGCCTTAGTCGCTTTGGGACGTGAAACCCCTATAAACCAAATGTACAACTTAATGGACCCCATGAACCGCACTGCTTTGATCTAAGCTATGACCTTGACATGGCGCAGGTCATATTCGGAGTTGTAGTACTCCAGGAGATGCCATTCAAGCAGGTTAATGACAACTTTTTTTTTTTTTTACATACTGCAGCTCCATTCGAAGCTATAGCAGGAGTGGGAGGTGTACTTGAAAAAATCCAAGATAAGCTATACAGTGCAATGAAACAAACAAGAAAACACAAGAATTCAACAGATCAGATATTTAATTACAATTTAGTTAGGTTAATCAAATGGCTGAATATAAGTGGCAATTGCCTCAATAAATTATGCAAAGGAAGGGTGCGGAATGAGCGGAACATTTATTGGCTATATTTGGCAGTGTATCAATGCCTAAAAGAAGAAATATATGAAGGAACCGGTTCGCCAAATGAGTGAGCACACGCAGTGTTCGGTCACATGATCCTTGTTTCCACGGAACCGAGGATGCGGCTCAGTTCAACGAAATACCTCGGTAATTCAGTCCTAATCAGTAGCAGTGCAGGAGACACCCGCAACAAGTGACGGGACCATTCGCTTCTGCGTCGTGGCAAAGACACATGGTATCAAGGCCGGGCAGATGAGCCTCTAGGGAGAAGCCAATTTGAGTAGTTAAGAAAGGCTTCAGTGAAATTGGGTTGCTTGAAGGTCATTTGAAGTAGCATTGTCACGGCCAACAACACACCTTGCAGTAGGAGCTCAGGATGATGCGTGGCGAAGAAAGAGAAACAGACAAAAAGGTGACGAGAGAAACAGAGGTGGCTGGAAAACGAAAATTACAGGCCATGCCAGGTACAGGCAAAGGGTTGCCGTGTAGCATCCACACGAAGGGCAAGGAATGTGCGAATGCTCCTCTGAGTGCTGTGGCTTTCATATATGGTCAACGACAAATACAGCTTCTCAGCTTTCTAAATGACTGTCCCAGTCAGTAGAGAACTTGTTGAATACGTTGGGCCTGGGTACCATTTTAGGCAAGGCGATAAGCGAACATGTGTTAATCAACACTTTTGCCCCCTTAAGCTTGGTTATCGTAAACTGCTAATCGTGGGCCTTAATGTCCCGAAGCGAGACATAGGCTTTGAGCGATGCTGTACTGGAGGGCTAAGGAATAATTGAGACCACTTGATGTTCTTTGAAAGCGCATGAATGTCGCACAGCTCACTGGCGTTTTTGCATTTCAACCACCATCGAAATACGTTCTCGACGGATGGGATCGAACCCGCGACCTTTTGATCAACAGCTGAACGCCAAAGCCACTGAGTGACAGTGGCAGGTCGGTTATTGTGACGTGGCCTACAGCACAGGGAAATCTGAATCCACATCGCAGACTCAGCATTTACCAGGGCGAGAGTAGGCATGCCTAAAAGGTTTTACGAAATTAATGTAATACCTTCTGATCATGCGTAATGTGTGCACGTCCGTAGGTACTGAATACCTTCTAAAGAGAGGTTCTGCACGTAGTATCTTGTACATTATTAAAGACCATAATTTGACCGCTGTAAATATATGAAGAATATGGCATATATGACCATTCAGCAACCTCTGAGCAGTATTCGAGTCTTGTTTAATAAAGGTGCTGGTGTGACATGGCGTGAATTCAGCGCCACTGATGCTGTGTCGGACCAAAAATAAATACATCGTGAGGATGAAAATATGATGGGCACACTGCGCATAGATGGTGACTGCGGAAGTGGAATATGCACAATTGTAAGTTATTTTGCGCATAGCGGGGCAGATCCTACAGGTTTTAGGTCATTATTAACATATAAGTGACGCTACGGTGGAGCAACTGCCGGCAGAATAAGCAAGGCTAATTCCACCTGTAGTATACAATTCAACTCAACTCAGCATCAAGTGCAGTGCAGTTGAAATGCCATGATCGCTGTTCAAGAGAAAATACATGCTTTCAGAGTTAATTGGATAGATATGGGAGAGGCCTTTGCCCTCCAGTGGGTGTAGTGAGGCTGATGATGATGATGAGAAATTATTACCCTTGCAATGACTTAACGCCAGAGCATAAGTAAGGTTGCTAAAGGAAACTAATAATTCAGTTTCTGGAAGATACTGCCCCCTATAAAATTGGCCCAATGGAAAGAACTCACATCGGAGTTTCTCAAAGTAGGTCATACGTTACATAAATGCCCCCGAAAGCAGAAGACTGGACAGCCGGGGCCGTTGCTCAGTTGGTAGAGCACAGGACGCGAAGTTCGGGGGTTCGTGGGTTTGTATCCTGCAGGCGGCCTATAGTAGTTTTTCTTCTGTTTGCCAATCAGTTATCATACCGCGATAAAAAATTTCACTATTTATATGCCATTGATAAACCCCAAAATAATTAAAAAAAAGATTTTGCAACATTCCCCTGTGATTCTTGGTTTCAGTGGCTGTTGGCTTCATTCATATGTATGTCATAATGAGCTCATCATTTCCGTCCCCTTGTCTGCTAAATATTTCTAGAGGCCATCTCTAAATCAGTAAAAAGATGCTATGGTTGCCACACCATGATTGGAAGAAAATGAAGAAATGTGTTCTCAAGGCATAGATAAAGTAACAGGGGATTATACTAGTCTGCAAAGGGAAACAGGAGAATATGCCCTCCTTTCTTCCATTCCATTCGAGCACGATCAACGAGTTCTGTAAAAACATGAATAAAGAATTTTTACACACTGGATGCTGCTGGCAGGTTTATTCACACACGTGTGCCAGAACCTTGACCGATATCCTGCAAAGCACTGAACAGACGGAACAAGGCCGTCGAACTTTCCGCGCTGACGTCATGGCTGAGAGGTTTATAATGGTTTTGTTTTTATGACGTAGTACATACAGTGCCACCAGCTGGCGCCAAGCGTTAAACGCTTACGCACCCATGGGGCAATCGGCAAAACTTTTTGCGACGGTCGCTATGTGGCTAAGTCATGCGCTCTCAACTCGAGCGAGCGTCCACTACTACAAAACAAGTAGCCAGAGTTGTTTACGTGCCCGCAAGCGATGCCTTGAATGCGAGCTGCCGGCGTAAGTTTTCTGCGGCAAATGGAAAACGCGTGTTACGCGCTCCGAACAGATACGTGTCAGACAGGAGGCGGAGAGCCGCATTCGATCTTCGGTTGGTGACTCACTGATCTGACCAACGTGGCTTTAGTCGGCACCTTTCTTGAGCCCATTGACGCCCGGCTTTCAATCATACGATGCATCTTATCAGCACGCAGTCGGGCGCCCCACGGGGAACAGAGGTCAGGGCGCTCCGGGTCCCTGGGGTTTTCCTTCATTGTGGAGACCACACCAATGTTTTTTCCTCCGGGTGCACCTGCATACGTCAGCAGCGACTGATTTAGCCGCATGCAAACCGTGCAAGGTTAAGAAATGGTCTGAATTGGAAACAAATTTAAACTCCTTCAAGTTATATCAGCCTCCACGGTGACTCAATGGTTACGGTGCTCGGCTGCTGTTCCTCCGAAAGAGGGTGGTTTAACCCTGGCCATGGCGGTCGAATTTCTATGGAGGCGAAATTCTAGAGGCCCGTGTACTGTGTGATGTCAGTGCACGTTAAAGAACCCCAAGTAGTCGAAATCTCCGGAGCCGTCCACTATGGCGTCCCTCATAGCCGAAGTCGCTTTGGGACGTTAAACACCCAAAAACTAAGCCAAACCAACATTATGCATGCAATCAGCCTTCTACGAGCGGTACAGGGCTTCCGCTGTTGAAGCAGCTGCGACGGCTCATTCGCTATGGTCCTGTGCTATTGAACTCAAGGTCACATCTCGGATCCCGGCAGCGGCGGCTGAGCGTTATACAACGTAGGCCGAACGCAAAAACAGTCATGTACTAAGATTCCTCCGTGAGTTGCAAAACCAAGGATTGTGAAAATTAAAACGGAATCTTCAATTACCACAAACCCAAGAAAGCATATTCGTGCTTTGGCGCAATAAAGTGAAAGTGAAACCAATTTCCGTCGCTTTCAGTGCCCACTGTTAAAATAATATCTGTCCGTAGCTGGCTACTCAGAAGTCACACACAGACAGCCCACCATTCGGTGTTTGCTATGACGTGCGACACGTCTGAACCGTCGTACTACAGGCGGTCGATCTGCAATTAGTTTCAATTGAAAGCGTTCTTATTGAACAAGGAGTCCCTCGTCGCAAGCAAGCCTGATTCTCGATGGGTCCAGGAAGCACGCAGTGGTTGTACACGTTGAAATTATTCCAAGGACGCGGCCGCCGGCTCCCAGAACTGTCCTGCTCGAAGGATGGGTCGTCTGCAGTCGGTTGCTGTCCGGTGTACATATAGCAACAATCGCCCGCTAACATAGTCAATGTTTTTTTCCTGGTTTCTCTCTAGCTGTAGTCACCGGTGACACATTCGGTTTCCTTCACTTCGGCAGATCTAATCTTGTGCGGCGACTCCGCCAAGTAAATGTTGCACACGCACGCATTTGAGAACAGGTTTACGCCAGGGCTAGGCTCGATAAGGACCTGCGCTCGTAAGGTCTTATTCGAGTAGTTCGTGCCAAAATCGACGCCTGAGTTACGCAGCAAATGACGTAAGGTGGGACTGCGGGAAGTGTTTGCTCGTGACGATATTCAAACCCAGCCTGACGTGTGCCTTGCGGCTGAGAAGCATACGACGCTTAAAAGCCTGTGGCGTTGTGATAACGCACTTTGCATTAAGTTTCAGCCCCGCCGCGGTGGCTCAGTGGTTAGGGCGCTCGACTACTGATCCGGATTTCCCGGGTTCGAACCCGACCGCGGCGGCTGCGTTTTTATGGAGGAAAAACGCTGAGGCGCCCGTGTCCTGTGCGATGCCAGTGCACGTTAAAGATCCCCAGGTGGTTGAAATTATGCCGGAGCCCTCCACTACGGCACCTATTTCTCTTTCTTCTTTCACTCCCTCCTTCATCCCTTCCCTTACGGCGCGGTTCAGGTGTCCAACGATATATGAGACAGATACTGCGCCATTTCCTTTCCCCCCAAAAAACCAATTATTATTATTAGTATTAAGTTTCAGATTGGCGTGATTGCCTCACTATGTCTGAAACCTCTACTACTGAATATTGCAGCTCGCCATATTAAGGTACAACTTAATGGATATCCAATAATTAAAAAAAGAAGCCACCCACTTCACTTGGCTGAGTAAATCAACCAGTCACTTAATCAGTCTGCCATTACATTAGTTTTAAGCTTGCGTGGTTAATAAGTGTTTGGTTGCCTGTTGTTGCCATAAAAAAACGATATAAGTTGAAGACGGTCGCGAAGTTTCTGCTGCAAGTGTGGGGTCGTGAAATTCATCTCAGTTTATTACCAAGGTCATGGCAGTGTTCAATTGTATATTGAAGTGTGAACGCAGTTGGAGATTTTCAGAATATTGGCATTATTACATAGCTTACCGAATATGCCATAGACATGCAAACAGTTTATGCGTGCTGGAGACTGCGTGTTTTGCTTTTAACCGGCAAAACATGCATCATGAAGAGCTTCTGACTTGTGCTGGTTTTGTGGATTTCAATTCTCGTTAGATCTGTTGTAAACGTGTTTGCAGAAAAAAAAACGATTAAAAATTGTGAAAAAGAAAACCGACTATGGGGATGCTTAAGTCGCCATAAAAGTGGAATGCAATACCATTAGGCTTCACATCAGTCTCGGCTTCTGTTGCAACTTATGTCTGTGTTTGCGCGAGTTTGTTTGCAATTGTCGATCTGTCAACTGATGCATATTCAGACTGCTAGCTGCCCTAGCAAGTGCTCGCTTTGCTGCGCTCATAACCCGACGAGCAGGTTGTTATGACGTCACTACTGACAATAATGAGAACAGCAGATATTTGCTTCTTTATAGCAATAAGGAAGACACTCCCTTTTTCATTTTTTCACTTGACCTCTCTGGACAAATCGGCGAATTTCGTAACACCGGACATCGACGGAGTTTTTTTGTGGCGACAACTCCAGGTTGCCACCTGCCACGGCGGGCAGGTGGTGATAATGTCCCTGAGTCACTCAACCTCTCTTGATCGGTCAACGAATTTCGCATGCAGCGTCTATACAACATCTCGAAGCCTCACACGGGCTATGCAAAACGTTCTAGGTGAACGACTTCGAATTAACTCCCTATGCCTGGTGATTGTTCAAGGTGCGCTGACAACGCACAACCCACGAGAGGCTTTGCACTTTGATCCATTGAAAAGCGCTCCGCGGTAAGTGGCAGTGTGGTGGGAGCAGTTTTCTGAAAGCGTTGCTCATTAATAAAACTACCAAAGCCTGCTACGTGGCGGTTGTGGCTAACAAATATTTCTGTGTACGTTATAGAAACGCTGACAGCTTTCTGGCTGTGCGCGGAACGCGGTGCTTCCCTTGCTGCTTGTAAACAGTGAATCAGTGAGCTGCATGCGTACCCACAAATGCGCGCAGAAAAGAGCAGCGGCGGATGTTTGCGTATCTTCCTTGGTGAAGCCTTACTGCGAAATATAAGTACCGTTAAGCGGAGAAGCCTGCCTGGAAACACTGAAAACCTGTGCTCTTCTGGACGCTGTCTGGTATGTACACTGCCTGCATTTGTTGTTCTTACCTTAGTGACATGGCACCTACCCATGACGGGGGATTGGCCAGAGTTCAATGAGGAGGGTCAGTAGAAGATGTTAAACTGGTAATAAGCGAATGGTAGTGCTTTTGTTACCTTAGTGGCATGGCACCTACCGATGACGGGGATTTCCCAGAGTTCAGTGAGGAGGGTCAGTAGAAGAGGGTAAACTGGTAATAAGCGAATGGTAGTGCTGTTGTTACCTTAGTGACATGGCACCTACCCATGACGGGAGATTGGCCAGAATTCAATGAGGAGGGTCAGTAGAAGAGGGTAAACTGGTAATAAGCGAATGGTAGTGCTGTTGTTACCTTAGTGACATGGCACCTACCCATGACGGGGGATTGGCCAGAGTTCAATGAGGAGGGTCAGTAGAAGATGTTAAACTGGTAATAAGCGAATGGTAGTGCTTTTGTTACCTTAGTGGCATGGCACCTACCGATGACGGGGATTTCCCAGAGTTCAGTGAGGAGGGTCAGTAGAAGAGGGTAAACTGGTAATAAGCGAATGGTAGTGCTGTTGTTACCTTAGTGACATGGCACCTACCCATGACGGGAGATTGGCCAGAATTCAATGAGGAGGGTCAGTAGAAGAGGGTAAACTGGTAATAAGCGAATGGTAGTGCTGTTGTTACCTTAGTGACATGGCACCTACCCATGACGGGAGATTGGCCAGAATTCAATGAGGAGGGTCAGTAGAAGAGGGTAAACTGGTAATAAGCGAATGGTAGTGCTGTTGTTACCTTAGTGACATGGCATGTATCTACGATGGTGGACTGGCCAGGGTTCAGTGAGCAGGGCCAAGAGAGGAGGGTAAACTGGTGCCAAGCTAATGGTTCTTTGGGTAATAAGTCAGAGAATAATAAAGAGGAAAAAAAGAGGAGACAAGATCGTCCGGTGTAGTAATTAAACTGCCTTCTTGTTTCATGCGCTAATGCGTTTTGCGTTGCACAATGAGAAACACTGTTTAAATAAATATTACCGTTTTTATTGTTTTGTTGGCGAATCATGGTAGGCCCGCAGTAATTTTATGCGCCAAGTGCCATAAAGATGCTCCGCGGTGGTTCAGCAGTCATGGCGCTCGGCTGCTGACCCGAAAGACGCGGGTTCGATCCCGGCCGCGGAGGTCGCATTTCGATTGGGGCGAAATGCTGGAGGCCCGTGTACTGTGCGATATCAGAGCATGCTAAAGAACCCCATGTGGTCGAAATTTACGGAGCGTTTCACTACAGCGTCCATGATAGCCTGAGCCGCTTTGGGACATTAAAACCCCCTTAAACCATCGTTCAAAGTCCCTTGACTCGGCGACACAAACAGCTGCTCAGTCGGCACATGGAAGACCAGGCTGCTGACTCGGCGCGCACTCGCCACGCATATGCTTGCGGCTATCACGATAATTAAATTCACTCTGTGCATCCCAAACTCTGCCATCCCGATCTACATCAATATTTGTATTATATTTTGTACAAATTTTTCTTGAATTTTGAGATAAAGCTTCCTGATTGATTGATTGATTTATTGATTGATTGATTGATCCCACCTTCCGTAACTAGAAGTGAGCTGTGGTTCCATGCGTTCCAGGTGTTAGTGCAACGCTGGCGCGTATATCACGCTGTTATGACGTGCAGACTGCGTATGTGCCAATCCTAGTGCACGTGAAAGACGAACTACAGAAGGCGGAACTCTCAGGAGTCTTTTTTTTTTTTTATTCGAGAAGTCTGCCATGAGGCATAAGTTGAAAAAGGAAATGGGGGAAGGAATGCACGGGATTGAAAGTTAAAAGAAGGAGTGAAGAACCGTTGCGCTGAGGTAGTCGCAGAGGTTGTTAATGAAGCGGTTGTCCATTGTCCACTTCACGAAGTCACTTTCGCGGTTCCACCGCAGGCCCACCTCCCTGAGGAGCCGTTTTCTGATAGCAGCCGTCGCTGGGCACGTCCACAACAAGTGCCGCACATCACATATGTCCGGTGCAGCGCCACAGTGAGGGCACCTGTCAGGTAGTGGCAGATCTTTGGCACGCCACCGATGACGGACAGATGGTGTCAGAGCCGCCCCTGCCCGAATCCGGCGCACGGATACCTCCTCCTGCCGAGTAAGACTACGGGGGAGAGGGTGCGAACACGGAGGAATTAGAGCGCGTGTTCGCTGGCGCAGAACTCCGGAATCGGAAACGTGGGACAGGAACGGATCTGGGGGAAGAGGGGAAGGTGGCGGATCGTCTAATGTATGAAGATGAGTCATAGCATCCGCTTGAATGTTATGTGGATCCTGGGCATGGCCGCGAATCCAGTGTATGCGCACAGGACATGGATACTTTGCCCAGAGCACATGAATAGATTGTGAAATCTGGAACGTTCGTCGAACAGCCTTCAGCTGTTTAAGGGCGGCGCGGGAGTCGGTGTAAATGTGAACTGTATTGAATGTTGGAACGAGCGGAAGGGAAGCAATGGCATTGTAAATGGCTTGAAGTTCCAATGCCAGGGGAGTGCACGTATCCGCAGTATACGTCGCGCGAGAGTTGAGATGCGGATGAGATGGACTATACACAGCAGTAACTCCCCTCTCTGCAGAATGAGATGCATCCGTGTATAATATGCACCCTTCAGGCAGATACGCTGCTGATACCGACGGGGAAACAGTGGGGCGATTGTCAGTGAGCTGGCAATAGGACCACGGTGGAAGTGTCTTTAAACGATGAAGTTTGAGAGACTGTTTTCGAGCTCTATTTGCCACCCGTTGGTCGATGATCTCACTGAGTGTATTAAGTTGGGCGAACTCCTGTAGCACAGGTATGGGTGTTAAACGAGGCAGATATGTTATGACGCGCATAGCCTCACGATTGATAGCTTCAAGGGAGTCCCACTGTCTGCGGGTGAGACGTTGAAATTGAGCCTGATATACTATCCGCGGCTGAAGGATAGAGCGCACAAGCTGGCGGGCCGTATGAGCACGTGCGCCACCAGAGCGCATAGCTATGCGACGAATCAGACCTAGAGTAGCGTGAGCCGATTTACGGGTGGCTGTCAGCCACGGGGTGCCAGTCCCAGATGTATGGAGGAGAAGACCAAGAATACGAACAGTTTCTACCTGAGGAATCAGAGAATTATGTACCGTAAAATTTAAAGGGGGAGCTTTCCGTAAGGCGGCTTTATTTCCAATTCGAATGAAACATGATTTAGTAGGAGAGAGTGTTAGACCCAAAGGTGGGAGGCGAGATGTCAATACATCCAGCGCGTGTTGAAGGACCGACTGATGAATAGACGCATCTGGATGACAGCACCACAAGGTGATATCATCGGCATATGCAAGCACGCGGATAGAAGGGATGGTCTCTAGGGCTCGAACCAGAGGAATTAAAGCCACATTAAATAATGTGGGGGCGAGAACGGAGCCCTGCGGCACTCCTCTATTGGAAGTGAAATTACCAAAGGGCTTTCCGTGGACACGCACGCTGAAGGTTCGATTTGCTAAAAAGGCGTGAATGGAGAGTAGGAACCGGTGAGGGAGACCAAGAGTTTGAAGGGAGGCAAGAATGGCAGAGTGAAGGATGTTATCATATGCCTTTGTTATGTCTGTAGCGATTACGGTTCGTACAAGGTGACTCTGTGGAGAGTGGTCAAGCACGTCAGCAGCCAAAGTAGCAAGGCCGTCCTCCGTTCCAATATGTGGGCGGAAACCAATTTGGGAATCTGGGTAACAATCATGGGATTCCAGCCACCATGATAAGCGTGCAGCTAGAATGTTTTCATAAAGCTTGCAGATGGTAGGGGTAAGGGAAATTGGACGAAGGGCCGAGAGAGATACTGGAGGCTGACCTGACTTGGGGATTGGAACCACAATAGAATGCTTCCAGTCTCCCGGCATGATGCCAGAAAGCCACACTTCGTTAAAAGTATCAAGTAGGGTTTCCAAAGCCCTCCCTTCCAAGTTACGGAATAAGGAGTTAGGTATGCCGTCGTGCCCGGGAGTAGTAGTAGTTTTTAAACGGTCAATGGAGGCCAGCAGCTCTGCCATGGTGAGGTCAGAAGTAATCCCATCGGGGGGCTCTGTTACCGATAAGTCAGGTGGAGACGTAGCGGTGCAGTCATGGTTTGGAAAAAATTGACGGGCCGCTTGTTGTGCAAATGTGTCCTCATCCACATTTAGCGCGAGGCGAATGCTCTCTGTGTAATCTGCAACCTGAGAAGGGCGCTCCATGGCGTGAAACACTCTCCAAAGATGTCGATTGCCCTGCGTAGAGGACAGGCGGGCACACCATGCAGCCCAGCGTTGCCTGCCTAGCCGCTTTGCATAGCGCCGCGCCCGTGCGGTAGCGCGGTGAAGAGTAGGAAGAGCCGAAGGGTCATCGGGGTGACGAGTAGCGTAAAGATCCGCCTGGCGACGAAGAGCCCACAGATTCAAGAGATGTATGTCCGGGTTTGGGTCATCTTCATTTACAGTAGTGGTAATAGTGTGAGTAGCGAGAACATCAGATAGAGTAGACAATGCTGAAGAGGGGTTGAATGTAGATAAATGATTGTCTTCGCGTACAGAATCCCATGATGTTATTCGTACAGTGCGGCGTATTTTCCGTAGACGCGTAGGCGTGAGGGAGATAAAAATAGGGCTGTGATCGCTACCCCAAGTATCAGAATCAACGGCCCAACGAGGGTTACCGGGGCCTAACCACCAAGTCAAATCAGGTGAATACGGGCCACCTCGTGGGCGGGTATAAGTATTCGGGTGGTTTAAAAGTTGAAAGGAATGATCTGAAAAGCTCCCTTGGATGTGTGAACCCCTTGAGGAATCCGATGGGTAACCCCACGCAGTGTGTGCGCCGTTGAAGTCACCGCCAACTAGAATAGGGATACCCGAGTTGGTAGAACGTAGAAAACGAACCCATCCCAGATTGGGAGATGCGGAGCCAGGACGACTATAAAAAGAAACTAGAATAAGGGGTGTGCGTGCAGGTTTTACGAGAAGGGCGACAACCTCTTGACGTGTGTTGCACCACCGTGAAAGGTCGAGCGGTGTGTGCGGAACTGAACTGTGAATATAAATTGCAGATTTACCTGGGCTGAGGGAGGAGGCGGTGCAACGGCGATCAGGGATAGATGGTGAATGGTATGCGCAGAAACCTGAAAGGCGTGGGAGTGCATTATGCTCTTGCAGTAGGAACGCCCATGCCCTCAGCTTTCCGTGGCGAAGGCGGATGTTCACTTCAGAGGCCTTATTAGCGAAACCTCGACAGTTCCACTGCACCACCACCGATGATGATGCGCTATCCATGACGAGGCCGAAGAGCTTCCACGATGAGGGATGTCACCTGCTTCATCAGCGCTAATATCTTGTCCACTGTCGGGGTAGTCACGGCTAACAGGTGGTCGGCACCTGATTGTGGGCCAGTGCTTACCCTAGGTGATTCCTCTGATGATTGCTCCCGAGTTATGAGAATTCTTCGAGAGGATTGAGAACGACGCTGTTCCCGGCGCTGGGTGAGTTCGTCTAGTCGGCGGCGAGCCTCCGCGATTGCATTGTCTAAAGCTGTGTCTTCATCTGTAGTATCCACATGTGATGGATGCACTGGACGTTTGGGCGTACCATTTGATCCGGGAAGGTGAGCCGCTTGTGCATATGTACGCTGGCGAGGAGACGTATGGTGAGCAGCAGGCTCAGATAAAGGAAGTTCAGGGAAGTCGTTGTCGTCACATGCGAGAGCTGCAAAGCGATTACTTGTAGGGACATCCATTTTTGCAGGCGACTTGTGAAACTTCTTCGCTTGCTTCTTCTTTGGACAAGCGGGGGAGCGAATGTCATGGTCCGGCGATTTGCACAGGGCACAATGAGCTGTTGGGTCATTCATGTCGGCCACAGCTGCTGGATTAGGGCAGGTCTCTCAGGAGTCGTTTTCGCAATGCCAGGTGCGGACTGCGCAGCTGTGTATATCGGCTGTGCATATAGGGGATACTGAAAGCAGATTTGGAGAACACCAAGGTTCATGATGAAGGTAGCGCGATGCACCAGGACGAAAGAAAAAAAGAAGACACTACACGAACGCTATTTCGGAACTAAATCTTTATTGGAAGAACACGAAATATAAGCCTCCTCGTAAAATTTTTCTTGACCTTATAATGAATCCGATTGAACTAACCCATCTTTTCCCCTTACAACACCTGAACGATGTGAGGAGTGGGCGGTTGGCGTCAAACGCGCTTGCCGGGGATTTGATATCTGCCAGTCACGATAACGACTGGTCGCAAGCACGTGTGCTTGAAAAGGAAAGGAACAGAGCAACATGGCTGTATATCGAGTCGTTGATTATTAAGACGACAGCTCATACGCTGCGTCGCAGCGATGAAAATCTGCCACCAGTAGACGCAACATTTGTGTTTAACTTCCTAGACGAAAACAAGGAGTGGACATGGGCAGGACATGTAATGCGCAGAGAATAGAACCAAAGGTCTGTTAGGGCAAAGCAAAGCGAGTGGATTCCAAGACTGGGCAATGGTAGCAAGTGGCGGCATAGAGTCAGGGGGGGGGGGGGGGGAGGGGGAGGGGAGGTGAAATTTGGACATTTGCGGAGATAAGGTGGCCGCAACTGGACTGGAATAGGACAGGGTTACATGGAGAGATGCGGGAGAGGCCTTTTCCCGGCAGTGAGCGTAGTTAAGCTGATGATGAATGGTGAAATCCTATTCTTCTTGCTTTACACTCCCCACATTCAGTAGAACTCTATCCCATATTTATATTCTGTATAAGCTTCAAGTCACCTCGTTCACACCCTGATTTGTAATGATGTTTTTTTTTTTGACGGCTTGCATGTGCGAGGCCCCAGGCTTATTCAAGCTTCCCACTTTAGTAGCTGTGATAGCCCAGGCACCTTCTTTTCTTTTTTTGAAAAAAGAACATGTTCAAAAGTAGCTGTAAACACCTCATAGCGAAATGTAGTAATCCCTGAAGGTATGCTTTACAACTGACAAGGATTATTAACCTAATCAAATTCCCTCCTCTCAAGAGCCGCCGCGTTGGCTGAGTGGTTATGGCGCTGGGCTGCCGGCCCGAAAGATGCGGGGTCGATCCCGGCCGTGGTGGTCGAATTTCGAAGGAGGCGAAATTCTAGAGGCCCGTGTACTGTGCGATGTCAGTGCACGTTAAAGAACCCCAGGTGGTCGAAATTTCCGGAGCCCTTCACTACGGCGTCTGTCATGGCCTGAGTTGCTTTGAGACGTTAAACCCCTATAAAACCAATCCAAACCTCATCTCAGGATCTCATTCAGAAGGAGGGAAAGACTTGGTCTGGTTCGAGTTGGCTGATTACGCATTGAATGAACTTTGCCGCGCTGAATAGTAACACACTTCACATCGGTTAAAGGGGGGGGGGGGAAGAGGGGAGGGCATCAAACGTTTTCGTCTCTATCATTTTGATATCATTTGTCTACTGGGCTGGCTGAGATAGGTATCGTAAACTGCATTTTTGGAACCGCAGGTACAAACAAAGGACTAGAGAGTAGGACGGCGCATGCGCGATGTGATGCATGCTACCTTACAAAGAAAATACACACATGCGACAACTACCTCTCCTCATCCATGTTCGGGAACCTTCACGTTGTGGCAGATCCAACCCTACTGTGGCAGCCTTATTTCGTCGAGCAAGCGAAAGTAAAGAAAATGCAAGAATGAAAAAGCGGCTTTGGATTTAGGAGAGACAACGCAAGCGGCTGCATTAATAAGTCAGGTGTAAAGTACCTGTACTTGGGTCAACATGAACAGCCTCACGAGATAAGGCCAGCCGCTTTCGTTTAGTGAATTCAGCGTACCAGAGAACGCCGAAAGTACTAGAATGTTCTCCGCCACGGACGTGCCAGCTGTGGCGGATGTGACGCATTGCGTGCTCCTTCGTGAGCCACGCCAAAGGCGTGTGGTTAGACGAAGCACTGCATGTCGCAAGTTCTTGATGCGAAAAAATTTCTCGTACAATGCTTGGGAAAAAGAAGACCACGAAGCAGTGTTCGCCAAGAAATACGACTTCTACAGGAAGTTCCTATTGAGTGCATTGCTATCGGGAGGAGCGAATTGGCGTATATTTGCTTAAGGTTGTTGTCATTCAAATATTTTTAAATGAAAATAAGGAAGCTTTGCTTTCGTGAATGCAGACATAATGAAAGTCGTTCAAACAACTTGGGGCGCGTTTTAACCACAGTCTTAATCAAGAAATACGATAGCATTTAGTTTGCCTGATATGGTGTCTACAATGATGGTTGGTGGTTTATGGGGTTTAACGTACCCAAGCAACTCGGGCTATGTGGGGCGCCGTAGTGGAGGGCTCCCGGTTAAATTCGCCCTCCTGGGGTTCTTTAACGTGTACTGACATTGCCAGCACACGGGCATCTAGCATTTCGCCTCCATCGAAACGGCCGGGATTGAATCCGCGTCTTTCGGGTCAGCAGCCGGGCACCATAACCACTGAGCAACCGAGGCGGGTGATGTCTACAACGAGTGTCTAATGTTGTTCTTGATATTTTCCCTCTAAAACGCCACTACCAGCTGCGTTTTGATGGAGGCGAAACGTTAAGGCGCCTTTGTGCTGTGCGACGTCAGTGCACGTTAAAGATCCCCAGGTGGTCGAAATTATTCCGGTGCCCTCCACTGCAGCACCTCTTTCTTCCTTTCTTCTTTCACTCCGTACTTTATCCCTTCCCTTACGCGGGGTTCAGGTGTCCGCCGATATATGAGACAGATACTGTGCCATTTCCTTTCCCCGAAAACAAATTATTATTATTATTAAAAATCAGTGGAGGGCTTCCCTGAAACCCTTGGCATACTGCTCCGACAAGGAGAACGCTATCGCTATGGATAACGTCTGGTTTATAACTACTCGAACCTTCCGAACACCGAATAATTGATGCTCACTATTGGGTAGATCTTCGACTTGCTTGGCCCAGTACTTGCGAATTATCAAGGCGGTAAGTTTGAACAAAAGCCAAAAATTTTTTTCGCAAAATTGTAAGGTAATGTTAGGGAAATATTGAAGGTAATGGTCCATTCTTCCGATGGGTAGCAAAATATTTCTTTTAAACTTTCTCGATCGATCGCATTGAACAGTTAAGGCTGCCTTAGAAAAACAATGGGGGACGCTTTTGACGATAGCAAAAACGGTAATAGCAAAAAAATGCAAGCGTGTCGATAGGAGATCAGCGGTTATATTGATTGTTATAGTGAAATCTTATAATATATAAAAATTGCGTTCATCACTCTTTTTCGTTTAAAAATGTGTTTGTCCGGAATTGTACGGTATGCACACAAGAGACGCCGACCACCAGCGTAACGTTGCCCACAGACTTCCCACGCACCGGCAAGACATGCGCAACTCCCGCCACCGATGCAGGTTCGAGACTGCGAATGTTAGCAGTTGAGGGGAAGAATGCAAGCCCAGAGAAAACTGAACAGCGTCGTCATCGGAAAAGTGTAGTTCCGTCTTCAATAAAAAAGGGCAGACCCATATTTGCGCACATCGCGCGGGCGAGTGTACGCGATGCGGTAATATCGGCGTCGGTATTTGCAGAGCTGGGCGTTATAAGATCTTGCCCACGCAACGAGCGTATTTCTGCCGTGCCATCCTCAGCGCACTGGTTTGCCGGTTTTTTTACGAGAGAGCGTCAAGCTCCCGTTCAGCCAAGAAACTGCTGTACTTGTTGCCATTAGCAGCTCGAGGAAATCCCGAGTAGAGGTTGGTCTTGAGGATAGTGACGTCACACACTGAGATGTGGAATGAAAGTAATTAAAAACTTAAGTTAAATTGCGAATATGAGATCATAGCTTTGCTCAGATGTAAACGCTGCATTTAATGATGTAAATCATATTAATTACGCTGAAAAATTAATTGGAATGAGCTGTTGAGAATCGAACCCCTAAGAAACGCCTACCCCTTGGACATCAGGGCACGCTGGTTCGACTTGGTTAAAAGAAACACTGGTGTATTATGTGCTGCGTTTCTGCTGTATCACGTGGTATAATGTGTCTACTGTTATATATGCTTAAAAGTGTGTTTAATTAGAAGTAGGTACTAATGAAGAAAGAAAGTAGTAAATAATTATTAACGCTCTTCTTTCATACCCTTACTGCTGAGCTTCAGTGTTCCTCTAAGTTTCTGTCTTTTCTTTTTACGGTGGCACTGGGACAGAGCCTGGAGTTGCCCTTTGTTTAAAGCTGAAGATTGTCAATATTAGAGATAGGGCTTGCGCTGCTCGCTCGACATTCTGCCCCAAACCTCCTCTCCTGAAGCCACACACAAGATGCAGACGCAGGCGCCGGAAAGCAGTGATAAGCATACCTGCACGCTTTATTCTGGAGCGATGCATGCAGTTACGGCCACGCCACGCCAGCTGTCCCGGGCCCATTCCGGATAGCGAAGCATGCTTCGTGTCACAACGTTCCCTGTATACGTAGTGTGCGCTCTCGGCAGTACCGGAAGTCGGGTTCAGTACGGACATGCGGCGGCTTCGATGACTGACTGAGCTGACTGCACGAGACTCGACGCGCTTACCCTTGCGCTTGTTCGACCTGCCAGAGACGCATCGAAGTGCTTTTGTTCGACCTGCAAGAGACGGATCGAAGTGCGCTTGTTCGACCTGCCAGAGACGCATCGAAGTGAGGCTGTGTTAGGTTCTTCGCTTCGCCTCAGCGAGCACTTGCGACTAGTCCGAGTGATTTGGAAGTGACCAGGCTATTTCATCCCAGAGACTCAGTGACTACTTCACGAAGGGATGAAACCAAGGGACGACGGACAACCGGGAGGTAAGCTTGTCATCATTGAAAGTGGTGTGACGCTCTCGATTATGGAGTAAAACATGATGAGTAGCCATGGCTTTGTGAAAAACGATTTGAGGCTGCGTCTTATATTCTGGTGAAAAAAAAAGTACATGTTTTCGTGAGTAACAAACCGCCCAACCGGTTCGCCAAACCTACACATCACATATAGGCTGGCCATTGCATTATGTGCTTTGCAGGCAGACATGCGGCATTCTCTAGATTGCGGGAAGTTTTTTTTTTTTTTGCCTTAACAGGTGTCACGTTAAGACGCAGTTTTGTAGGTGGCGGCGAAGTGTATTTTAGCATTTATTTCAGTAGGTTGAGCTCGCGGCAGTTTTTTCGTTCTCTGCGTGACTGATAGCCCGATAAGGCAAATGCTACTACATTTGCGAAAATTGCTGAATCATGCTGGGTCACTATACAACACGGCACAGCTCATAGAAGTGACAGCCCGAAGCCCGATGTAGTTGTTCCCGCCTTAAAATGGACGTCGAACAGAAGTTCTCCCGCTTTCTGGAATCAATTTTGCTGGAACAATAAAGTGCGATAAGAGACACAGAAGCATGCTGGATACTACGCCGAAGCCAACTTGTAAGGCCGACCGTGATATACGGATTCCGTTCGAGCAACGTGGAAAGCTACCCACACAACTGTTAAGTCGTAGGTTTCATGGCTCGCAGAAAGGGCTTAACGCTGTGTGTTTGTGCTTGGTGAAGAGACCTGAGGTAGCAACGCAGCGACAGTGAATTCCATTGGTTCGCTTTAGTGTGCACGGCACGGTTAAGATTAGCTCCAGAAGTGCTCGTTTTAAATTTTCAATCTCTCCATAGTTGCGGTCATCCTGAGATGCGGTCTCTTATCACACGGATTTATCTCGAGACACTGCAGCATTAAGTAAGCCGGATTTTCCGGAAGGAATATTCAATAGTAAACAGTTTTATTCCACGTAGTCTGGCGAAAAGTCGGTTTACCAGTCTTTGCGCTTGCACTGTATCAAAATATTCTAGTTTACCATTTGATCACTTCGCTCTTTTACACTGCAAATGTTGAAAGATTACGGCGTTTTCAATTGTTCGTGCTTTTCACATGCCCAAAGGTTGCGCTTTCTACATTCTCAACTACATTCTCAACTACATTCTCAACTACATTCTCAACTACATTCTCAACTACAGTCTCAATTTGTCTGCGCCTTTCTATCGTTTCTTCGAGTCGAGCACAGTTAGCGTGGTATCGAGTGTCGCAACTATACTACATGAAATGAAGCTTTTTCTTGAAGCATGTTAACGCGTTCGCCTCGGTTGCTTTTCAATATATGCCGAGTTTTTCAGAAAACCTACGCATTCTTGTGAGGAATTTGATGGAGCATGTAAACACTTCTCGTACCATTCGCATCCATGATACGACGGTTGCGATCGATAATAATTCATCAAGCTCTTTATAATTCGATTCACCAATAGATAGGTTACAATTTTAAGGAAAACGATTATGCCTACAGTTCTGCCACAACCCTACAGCATGAGTACGAAAGCAGAACAGCTACGAAAAGTAGGATCCACTCTTGGGCTTGTTAAGGAGTTAAATTATTTCCCGCATTCGCAGTACGTGGCAAGGTGCATTAAATGACAGCTCATCGTGCGTATGCCTCTAAACTAAATATACGGGGCATATGTCACTGAGCTGGGTGATTAACGTGGCAGGAACGTCAGTTTATTTGCATGGACTGATAAAACATGTTCGGCAAACGTTCCATTAATCTTGCTTCATGACTTATATTGAAAGTTCCAACACGTGTATGAAGGGCTTCTGGCGTCAGTGCACAAAATGAATGTCCGATCTGTTGCGATACGAATACGCGAAACAATTTATTTTAGTTTTATTTCACCAATCCTTCAGCTCTTGACAAGAATGGACCTGGAAAAGCCATACTGCTGAAAACAGAAATTTGAGAGTAAATATAGCCTGCGTGAATTGCTTTCAAAGCGTAAACATTGAAGCTTGTAGACTTAAAGCACAAAACTCCCATTATTTCGGTGGACTCCTTGGAGAATTGTTCAAAATAGAAAAACAACAAAACGCTGCTCTTAGCATTAGACGATGTTTATAAAAAAAAGCAGGCGGTCTTCAAAGATAGTCAAAGAGGAAGGTATCGACCATAAGGCAAAAGGAAATTTACACAGTTTGTTAATAAAGTTCAAATTGAATGAAAAGAGATAACAAGACCAGCAAGCAATGTCTGCAACCTGTAAACGGAGTTTGTCCATTATCACTACTGGAGTTGATTACCTCGCTGATAAACATGGAAATAAGTTATGAGAAAGAAACTAATATAATATCTAGCATAAGCTAGGCGTAACGGTTGTGAAGCAGGACTCCCGGTTTTAATTTATGCTGACGGTATTGTGCCATTAACTTGTTAGTCAAATTGGTTTGTGGTCCCTTGTTAATATTTGTGGAGACGAAGAGTATGCCTAATTTAACTTTTAGCGGCAATAAATCCGCTTTGATCATATTCAATCATGCAACTAATCAGGTGCTTGTAATATAAGTCCATCAATACCCAGTGTAGGAGAATACATATTTCTCAGTCGATGGGCAAACGTAGACCTGATTCAGATGCAAGAGCAAGAGCAGATAGATTCCGTGGTAATAAAGCATACATTACCATGTAATTGCAATAGGTATGAAATGCTGCGAGGTATTTGAAAAGGAATAATTGGGTCTTAACTTTCGGAAAGTTGTTTAGTGCCCAAAGGCAGATGTTTAATCAGGACAAGAAATAAACAAGAGACTGTTGGGAAGTTAGCATTAATTCGTCATGGCAGAGACACAAATGAGCCTCTACATGGAGACATGGGCTGGTCATCGTTTGAAGCACGGGAGGCATGAAGTTAAATATTGTAAGAAGAGCGGGTGAGGAAGTTCGACGATAGTTGATAAGCAGCTAAAGAATTTAGGCATTTGCACAGGAATAACGTTCACACATAGAGGTGGAATGTGCTGGGAAAAACTATAGCGGGGTGAACGCTAAAAGACAGGGTTGGAAGCCCACACAATGGTTACCACTGTGTAACGGTTGATTCAGCAAGAGTTATTCAGGCACTTTCATTTGGCGGTAGATATCGGTAGAGAGTTACACTTCGGCATGTTTATATGTGTAGCTATAGACCGCTTTCTTTTTAGTTTTCCATACACAATAGTTTTTAGACTAGCGCTCCTCTCTAGTTCGCCGTTCTAGGCACACGTCACCCTCTGATCCGCTCCTCAGGAAGAGCGTTTCGCAGCAGCCGCCGGAGACTACGCGTGCCATATTCCTCCGCTCTTGCCCTACTCTCCTCCCTCCCTCCATGGCAACCACCCTCTAGGTTTTAATCCCGTCGAACCGCCCTCCAGTTGAGCATTCTGCCGCCGCACACTCTTCCCTCAACGGCAACCACCTTCCGGATGGTTCAAGAAGTACTTTGGTTAGGGCTAGCTGGTTCGTAGCTGTAGTTGTCGCGATGGCGCGAAAGGAACAAAGAGAGCTACAAGAACACAACAGGACAGGCGCCTGACCTGTTGTGTTCTTGTGCCTCTCTTGTCCTTGTTCCTTTCGCGCCCTCCTGACATCAACTTCTGGATGGTTCCCATGGTAAGCACCTTCCGGTTACCACTGCGCTCTCACCATACTCACCTGCCATGGTAACCGTCACCATTCCACGGTAACTACCCTCCGGATGGTTCCCGAGGTAACCACACTCCAGTTACGTGTTGCTACGCTCCCTGTCATACGCTCCTCCTCCTCCTCCTCCTCCTCTCAGGGTGCCTTCCCTCCGAGGGTCCCCGTGTCAGCCAACCTCCGGCTGCGGATTCCACTGCTGTAGCCATACTCTCCTCCTGATACGGTTACCACCCGGAGGGTTACGCATTCCTGTATTCTGGACGTAGCCTCTTACTTCCACAGTGGCCCTCCACCTCCTTCTTTCACGCTAATCACCCTCGGAGTTGTTCCCGTGGTAATCACCCTCCTTTTACGCAGTACTACAGCGACGCGAAAGTCAAGGAACGGGCTTGAAAGCTGCTGCTGTAAAAGGCACAGGTTGTGAACTGCATTATTTCGACGGAAAAGAAGCTGGCTCTGGAGCTATACAGAATGACTTTCAAGAGGATAAATTGGTGAAAAGGAGTAGCCGAAGCCACTATGCAGCATCAACCTCTCATTTACTGTTCATGTAAATAATAGTAAAAAATTGGCGGTGGTTTAGGTCTGGTTAAACGTGGAGTGACGCGATAGCTACAGCCGGCCGAGTGGAACTTGGTCACGTGACCAACCACGTGATCAGCCATGGCGCCGCCAGCAGCTGCTCCGCACCGCGTGACCAACCACGTGACAGCGTGGCGGCGCAGCCACAGGGTTGCGCGCAGCCATGCTGAAGGCTCGAAATGCTACCGTAATGTAGCTATTGCTACAAAAGGAAATCCTTTCGCGCTCTTGTACCATTTTTAGAAGGACATCAAGTATAACTTTTGCGCGGTGTCTGGGCGGAGTATTTTTATCCGCTTCCGTGTTGTGGTTACCGATGGCTTGCCGTAACATAGTTTCGCCAGCATCTCTTATTGCCATAGACTGCGGCACTCACGGAATACCTGCAAGACTGAGTTATGAAGAAATGGTCCGCGTTATTTACATTGAGTATGCATGCGTAGCAGGGCGTGAAGCAGATGTCAGCGAAGGCAGGGATTCCGGCTTCCTATTGTGTGTTAGTGTATCCACAAGCATCACCTGGTAATACACTTACGTGACAACGCTATTTTTCGCTGCCAGAGCATGTCGAGGTCAGGGTATGCATGCAGCAATTTCACGGCGGCTAGCGATTTTCGCCAGCCGGCGCGCACTCGACGCACGGCGTCCGGTGAGGCCGGAAACGGCGGCTGACGCGAGCCAGCACAAAAGCAGAAAGCCCGCTCTTCAGGTTCGTCTGCGTGCGCCGGCTGCCGCTAATATGACCACCATGGCCGACGGGCTCCGCAGTGATTTCGGGTAATGGCGCATTATTTGAGTTAACTACCGAACCTCGGATCAAAATGCCTGTGTTGTCTCCTCGAAAAGAACGCTGCTGGTACCCGCGGCTGAGCAGCCATCCCTATGAACGCGACTTCAAGGATTCGGGCAAGCAATTATTTTGAGACCTCTGCATAGTACAATGGCGTCGAAATGAACACTTTCGTGATTTTAGGAGACAGGTCAGCGTCGCTGCTCTCATACACGTATTCGATCAGTTGTATTTGTCACTTGTTAATCAGATTTGCTTTCGCGTGAAGGGATATGCGAATACGCCCGTCGTTTCTTCGCTATATGTATCTACAGCTGTGCGCAGCGCCACCGCGCTTCTTTCAGTGGCGCGAACTTCATCGAAAGGAGCCTCCCATGTCACCTGCGGCCCACACAAGGTTTGTCAGCGAGACTTGTAGATATACGCGGACCATTGAGAGCGGTAGTGGTTGTCCAGTGCCGACGACATAGGGACAGTCACTCAAGTGAGGGACAAGTGAGCGACACAGTCACTCACTTGTGTCGCTACTGCTTCTCGTTTTTTTTTTGTCTAATCGCCATCATATAAGGAAGAAGGAAGCGCCACCTAGACTTCTTCATGGAATGTAATTATTCGCTAATAATCTCTCGCAGATAATTTTTTAATTTTTTATTCGATTGAAAACGGGGCATGGTGGAGCTTCAGCCAAAGACGAAGGCGAAAGGAAAAAAAAATAGAAGTACAGACAAATCATAGAAAATAGCCTCCGCGCAAGGCTATGTTCATGTGCCCCGTTTCACTCGTGCTCAGTACAAAAATAGAGCAGCGGGTCAGTGGCGCCATCTCAGTGGGGGCTTTGGAGCAAATACAGTCGCTGGCGGCCATGAATGGGGCTTGCCGGCTTGTTAGAGAAGTTGCCATTATCTGTCATGCACCCGGCCGCGATGACGTGCAACTTGTACCCGTTCTACACGGAGGCGTCCAAAAACATGTGTGTCGATCTGCTAGCATTCGAGACTCAGAATGGTATTAAAACTAGACGTAGTTTCGCTATTTCCTTCGGTGCTCCACAACGATTTCCAAAGGCAGTGGAGAGCTTCGACATTCTGTTGTCGTGGTGCAGTGGCGCTGCGGCCGTCAATATTTTTTTTTTGAACGCTTATCCCCACTAGTCAGTTGGAGAGTGCAATTATGGGGCCCAAGTTCCACAAAACGGTCAGTGGAAAAATCTGAAAAATACAGCAAAATAAATTTAAGAGCAGGATCAGCTATGTAAACATGCCAGAAAGCAGAAAGGCATTGAAATGGTGAAAGAAATGGATGGTGGTTTAGCATTGCTAAGGTAGACATATTCTCTGGAAGGAGTTTTGTGCAGGTGGTCACCACCGGCACGTACCTGAAAGCGCGATTGAGGATTTCAGTTACCAAGAGACCAAGTTAAACGCATCTTCAAATTTCTCATCATCAATGCCAATTCATCCAATGCACGATGGCGGCCTATGGCCAGGTGCCGTGTTTTACTTTATTTTCATTTTATACAAAGTACACCGAAAGGCCCTCAATATGAGGGTACTACATAGGAGGGTGGGGGCGGCACTGGAAAGTAATCAAAAGAAAGAAATAAATAATTCAAAAATCCTAGAAACTACAAACAAAACACAGATAAAAGCATACGGATCCTTGTAGCGAAAATAGAAAACCGACATAATTAAACATTGAAGCATAAATGGCAAGAAACATAAACATTAACAGGGCAGCAGACAGTAAAGTTAATACAAGTTATACAATGTCTATCCTCAACGGCATGAAATAAAACAACGAGAATAATCAATAGTAGAAATAAAAGACAAAAACCTAATGCACTGGTAAGTTAACAGTGTACTAGAAGATGTTACGCAGACAACAATGCTGTCCACGCCAACGCTTGCAGCGCACATCTCTCTGTCACTACCGCCACACAGCTCGAAGTGAGAATATTCGTTTGAGATCAGTATTAGTTGATGAAGTAGACGATGCGAAATGAACCGCGCGATAATGTGTTGTAGTTCAACACGAGGCGTGTTCGGCTAGTGCTAGTGTTCTCGCGCAGTGTCCAGCGAAGCTTATCTGTGCGTGCCGCCGTGGGTGCAATTGCCAGTCGCTGATATTTTTGATGCATTTTTATTTATTTCACTTGGCACAAATCCACAAACACCAGAAGCGTAAAAACATCGCAAGATCATGCTCGAGGTATACTCATCGAAACAGCGCATTCGTACTGAAAGTAGTAGTGTTTTAACATAGCTAAACCGAGCAGACGTGCGAAAGCGCGTGTTCATTCTTCGCCTTTTTCTGGAATCTGCATGAGCATGGAACTGCGTTTCTCGCTCTTCATCGTCGTCTCTCCACTCGGCGGCAGATGGCGTGACGTCCTTTTCCAATTGGCTATAGCTGGCGCGACGCTCCTCCGGACATTCCCGAGCTTCCTCCCACTGGATGCAGCTTGCGCGACCTCCGAACTTACCCGAGCTTACCCGAGTTACCCCGATCACATAAGATTCCCGCTCGTGGTCGGTACGCCTGGAGTAGTGCTTTCGCACTAATAAACGGTAGCTAAAGGAGGAGGAAGCAGGCGTACATGCGCTCTGCGAGACGTATCTCCACAATCTCGAACACCCATCTGATTTAATATCTGCTGTGGGTCCTTGGACCCAAGTTGTGAAACTTATTTTTGGAATATGGCGGAGTGCTTGGCTTGAAGCACTCTAGCAAGGATCGGCCCGGTATTGCACTGCCTCCGGGATCGGCCCAGGGCATATTAGCGCGCGCTTTTTCTTTCTGTCTTTGCTCTTCTATCCTTTAACTCTTCTACTTTCAGCACGCGGCAGCGAGCATGGCTGGGCTTGAGCCAGTAGGCAGGCCCGTGCACTTTCCTTTTCTTTCTTCGCAACAGCAACAACAACACCCATCGTGTGTAGAGCAACAGACACGAAAGGGAATTCCTTTAAACATATGTGCTAACATTACAAGTCTTCTTGTTTTAGTACTGTTGTCTGATGAAGCCGTGGTCTCTACCATTACACTGGAAGCGGTTGTAAACTGGTTTGGGGTGACGCGCAGGATCATTTATTGCACGAATACCTATAGTAAAGGTTCCGACCATGCATATTTTAATTCACATGTTCTGGGCCCATTGGGCAGATTGCGACCAGCCAATGTTCGCAAGTTGTGATGACGTCACAAAGTCACGTTGCCTAGACGGCAGGTAGGCCACCTGTCTTTTCGGTCACAGCGCCGCCGACGACGCCGGAGTTTCTGCAGAATGGACGCTTGACGCATCGCGTTAAGAGCAGTTACCAATGTGTCATCAAAATAATGCTGGTAATCCTAACGCTGCTTCGTATGCTTCTCATAAAACTTGTGATTGGCGGCGCCAGCGGTGGCATTCAAAGAAATGGTAGTACTGTAGTGTTGATATTTTTATAGTTTTCAAAACAATTCGCCCTACTGCTGTGGTCGATGAATGTAGCAGGTTAAACAAAGCTATCAGCATAGTAGGGCAGCAAGCCAACATTAATACAGCGGGCCAAAAAGAGGTAGACTGGAAGTTAAATAGCCGCCATTTTCAAAACTCAAATTCGGAAGTAAATTTCTGCTTAGAGTACCCTCAAAGCTTGCGTAATTTTTTAGATTACTCGCGCAATTTGCGCATGCCAAGAACAAAGCAAGAAAAACGTAATAAAAGCACTTTGTTACGAGTTAAGGAATAAAAATAACGCTCCCCTTACGAGTGCTACAATTATACGGTGATACTTTCTTTTTGCAGAGTGTATTAAACATGGTTTTTCGAAAAAATGGCTAGATTGTATACGGCCTCGGCGCCTTGGTCTCGGATTGGCAGATGCAGTTAGGAGCGAACTGTTCTCAATCGGTTACCAAAGGTGCAATAAGGCTGACTACACACAGGTCGAAGAAAGAAAAAGCCTGCCCAGAAAGCGCTGACAGCAGCAGTTGAGGCAGAATGGCTATCAATGCGGGTCGATCTTCCTGAGAAACGTGTTAATGCGAAAGAAATACTCTCATTTGTGACGTTAACGAACTGTGCGTAAGGTTATTTTAAAGCCATCAACCATTCGAAGAATATTAGGTGCAAGGTATTGTTGACGAAAGTGCCGCTAAGATTTCGGGCGCTTTTGTTTTTCCACAGCCCTGCAAAGTGCGATAAGCTAGGTTAGTTGCGGCGCCTTTGTGAAAGATTTTTGTTCATACCCCTGCCTCAAGTTCACTCACGTCCAAGCTATGCGTGACATTGCCAGAATAATTTCACTCGATTTTTTGTCCAGATTGATTTGAACGTTTCTCTCGCACTTTAACCATTTAAATGCGAGAAAATCGACGAAATCTTGCCCGAAATACGACAAAATGTTATGGCATTTCTTTGTAACGACTTGATTTTGTAGTCTTATTATGTGGTAGTATTTACCATTAGTATGTTGCCGCAGTTCTATGGCTACGGTAAGTCACAGCACAACGTTAGACAAAATTCTGTTGTTACACCAGAAATTTATATAGTTGCTTGAAGTTCAAGCCTAAAAATACTTTGAAAAATCTGTTTCGAACAGTGAAAATTTTGTTTTGCTTTTCGACTGGGTGTGCACACTATCACGTGAAGATTGCCCCTACCAGCAGGTTATTGTCCAATATGGGAACCCTGTATGAAGATAAACTTCTGTTCGCGACTATTTCGTTCACGCTGTGAAAGAAAAACACTTCCACTCAAGACCGATACGAATCTATCTTGTTTTTAGTGAAAAAACATGGAAGCATACACGCTTGATTTACAGGGCACACTAGGTTAAATACTTTTCCAGGAAAGACTGTACAGGAAAGTAAGTGCGTTGGGATGTACATGGACGCCCACATAAATAATACGCCTGAGTGTGCCCAGTGCAAGTTTAGTGCTCTCGGCGTTTAAAGCGAGCCACAAAGCAGGTGTTTCGGACTTGGCAGGTACAAATATGAGATATGAAAAACGCTCAATGAAAAGAGAAAAAATTACACGATGGTTACCACTGGTTAACGCGAGATTCAGCGACAGGTGTTAAGGTGTTTATACTTTACTATATATTGTGGTAGAGAAAATGAGAGCGATCTGACATCTTTATAGTTCTACACTCTGTTTCATACATCATGTACAACGCTGTGAAAGGTACAGAAGTAGACCGCAGGAAAAAATAAAGGAAGACGAGTTACTCTACGCTTGTTTTATGGCCGAGCGGTATAAGGCGAGAGAAAGTGACAGTGTGTCGTCAGCAGTAAGAGTGAATTAAAAAAAATAAGCCTGAAGGTACATCATCATCATCATCAGCCTGACTACGACCACTGCTAGGCCTCTCTCCATGTCTCCAATTAACCCTGTCCTTTGCCAGCTGCACACAGCGCATGGCCGCAGACTTATTAATCTCATCCGCCCACGTAACCTGCTGCCACCCCCTGCTACGCCTACCTTCTCTTAGAATCCACTCCGTTACACTTAAAGGGGCCATGACATGGTCGCTCTTCATATTGCAGTTTTGTGCTTCAGTAACTAAACTAATACAAAGCTTATGATTAAATTCCTGAAATTTGGCTGCCCTGGACGCGCTGTACGTTCCAAAAAATGCGATCGAAATTGAGACCGGGAAACTCCTCCCACTGGCAGCGACCGCCATATTGAATGCTGTCGTGACGTCATTAGGGCATGCACAGAGCAACATCGTCTGCTCTCGTTGCTGCAATATGCGCAGCGAGGTCTCATTCCCCCCTGTACTTTCGCGGACGATCGAAGTAGCAGTCGTCCCCCACATATGAATGACTGGTGCCGCAAAAGCGATAACAGTAACGGAGTTTTTCTACGGTATAGGCAGGGCCCGGTCACACTATCGGCCGATGCGACGGCGATCGACGGTGGGTGGGCTGGTCGGTATGAAAATCTCGTCGCTGACGCACTGGTCTGTCACGCTAGACTAACGACGACCCCAGCACGATCAACGACCGCGTCTCGTAGAAATGTTAAGAGTCAGCTTAGTGGGAACCAGAACAGTGTGGTATGGGACTAGTTGGTATGACATTATATAAACTTAACAATTTTAAAACTTATTGGACCTCATGCTAGCCACGGAGACACAGGCGATGTGCGTGCACCAGTGAAGATGTGCTTTCAGTCGGTGCCTGCGCATAGAACCGATCGGCGAGGCAAGCGGCACGGGCAGAAAACGCCGCACGCCGCTCGTGGCCGTCGCCTGGGCTTGTGCGGCCGAGCGAAAGCTTCACGCCCGGTGAGGCGACGGCCGTAAAAACTGCGCTTGTGTACCTTATCCGTATCGAAAAAAGCGAAACGAGCGGCTACATATCATATCTTCACACTTTCTTCCTAATCAGTGAGCAACTTTTGCCATATTCTTGAATTTCGGTTGACGGTGGACTGCAGGTCCCTCTCGTGACGAGGCCCAGCGAGTACGCAGGATTCGTGTGTGCGACTACGGCGATTGCGGAGAGCGAATTCGCAAGTTTTAGCGCCTGAAAATAGCTGTAGAGCGTAGTTTTGGCTACAGTGCCCTCAAAGCGACGACTGCGTACATCGCAGGACGAGATTACAATAAGGGGGAAGTGCCGATATATGTGACCCGGTCTGCATAGCATGTGCAGAAGACAGCCGGCAGCAGCCGTCGGCGTCGACTGTGGACAACAAATCTGGTTGTTTTCATTCATTCAAGTAATGTCCGAACGTATTTTTCGCTAAAGCGATCTAAAATTTAATTTTGGTGACTTAAGAGAAAGCAGATACAATTAGCGGGAAGCGCCGGTATCCAACGCGAAGCGTCTCCCAAGCACGCGATATAGCATCATCGGCGCTTATTGCAATGTTATCATGGTGTGTAAATGAGTAAAAGTGCAAGTTGTGAGAAAAAGTACGTAATATTTAAGATAAGGAGAACTCATCTTGTGTTTTATGCCACGCAAACGAGCAGTACTGTTTGCGCACACCCATGTAAACAACCTCAGCGCGAGGCTGCAGTTGTAATCGTCGCACTCCTGGGGACACAATGCGCACGCACCGCAAAATTCTAAATGGTGTACTATTATTTTGAAGCACTCATTTAGATTGTGACGACTATTGATCGGTGCGGGCTGTGAAAGCATTCGAATAGCGTAGGGTTTTGCAAGTGGCTTGGTTCCTGCAAAAGGGTTCTCGAAGGAAATGTATGTTCGACTGGCAAACGCGTACATGCAGCGGGGAAGTCGCCGCACTCGGCACATTTCTCTGCTCCTTTCGGGCCTCAAGGTTACTGTAGGGCACCTTTTGATAATTTGAGTTTAATTATCGAGCCGATGGATAGCGGACAGGGACTTGGTAGCCAGCTGCAAAACGCCACGGCTTTCACGGCGCACATCGGAGAAGGCATCCACGGCATGTGCCGCTTTTCACATACGGGAGCACTTGACTGCTCAAAAGAGACCACATTCATAACATACGAACAGCATGTTTCTAAGCGTAAATAATAAAGCAGAGGTCCATAGATTTCTGTTTCCTCAACAATAGGAAAACGGGCGCCAAGAGCAAGTCCGCTTTCCCAAGGATCACTCAGCTCGCGTACTAAGTTGAAGGCTTCCCAAAAGAAAACACGGAAAATGCATTTTATTTCGCTGAGCTAAAAGAAAAAAAACTTTCCGAGCGACCGCTGTCTGAGCGCTGTGCATGCAAGCACCTCAACAGCTCGCAGCAGACGACGCGGGGCGTGTATGCCCTCGTGACGTCAGTGATCAGGGGTTGCCAGTCAAGCAGGCAGTTCGCAGAAGGAACGAAAGATGCGTTTTAACAATATTTACCACACAGAATCAACTGAAAATTCGGGGAATTGTAATTAAACCTGTTGGGAATTAAAGACGATAAGCAGGGTACGCGTGAAAATAGGCTGTCATGGGCCCTTAAGGACCATCGTTTATGATGCCTTCGCATTACGTGCCCTGCCCATGCTCATTTCTTCCTCTTGATTTCGACTAGGATGTCATTAACCCGCGCTTGTTCCCTCACCCACTCTGCCCGCTTCCGTTGTCTTAACGTTACACCTATCATTTTTCTTTCCGTAGCTCGCTGCGTTGTCCTTAACTTGAGCTGAACTGTTTTCGTTAGCCTCCACGTTTCTGCCCCGTAGGTGAATACCGGTAAGATACAGTTGTTGTACACTTTTCTCTTGAGGGATATTGGTAAACTGCCGTTCATGATCTGAGAGGACCTGCCATATGAGCTCCACACCATTCCTATTCTTCTAGTTAGTTCCCTCTCATGATCTGGATCAGCGGACTACTGGCAGAAGCGGAATACGCGAAAATGCGTATTCCTTTTAGTGAATTGGTTGTATCGCTGGTAGTATGAACAACCCTAAGTGAGCGGCACGAGGGACCAAATTTCAGTTTCATTTTCAGTTTCGAAACTCGAAAAAAAAAGGAAAGTGCTTTACTCATTTTTGTAATGAATACATTACACTGTTTTAGGATATGATGCAATTATTGATATGTCGTGCGTTTTTAGCTTTTTTAGAGCAACAGGATTTCTCAAGAAACTCTAAATTTCTTACCCACTGTCTCTGTTCCAATTGTAAGACCACCTCAGCCAATTTCTCACCCCTGAGAAGAAGGCCGAGGTCTTTATTTGTGTCGTTGGGAGCCTCGAGATCCTTGCCCAGCCAAGGATAGCAGCTGACGTTACCCAACAATCTTTAAAGATTTTACTACCAGCCATTTATAAATATTTTTCAGTGTGTTCACTAGGTAGTACTAACTTTTGAGGCCCCCTACACCACGAATGATTTTTCACAATTCTTTAAAATTCAGCAAAAAACTTTTCCTATACCTCTTGCTTTGCGCATGATGGCCTTAGTTGCCTATGTGCCACAAAACACAACACAACACAAATTTCAGACCGCAGCGGTGGCCCAGTGGTTGAGCATCCGCCTCCCATGCGGGAGGTGCGGGGTTCGATCCCCAGTGTCCCCGGGTACCCACCAGGGATACAATGGGTGCAAGCTTCCCCTGGCCTGGTGCTCGGCTTATTCAGGGTGAAATGCTTGGGAAACGGGTCTTTGACCTCACCTTGAGCAAACGAAAATATCTTGTGCCGCGGCGCTCTTTGGCCACAGATGTCTTTGCGCCATAAAAATTCGCTACGATCATCAACGACCCAAATTTCAGTTTCAGCGCGCCTATCGCCGCAAACAAACATTGCAACGATCAGATGTGGATTCGTACCGGTCACGTAGCTCACTGCTGTCTCTCGAATGTTCAATTTGTGAAAATGTTCAAATTGTGGAAAAAATCACAATTTGTGAACGGGGTGACTGTCGTAAGCTCTGCAGTCTAAAGTGGCAGACTCGCCATGGCGAAGCAAGCAAGAAGAACGTTCATAAGAAACTGTGCTCCTCAACACCAGGGATACGCGATCGCTCTCCCAAAGTTTGAGGTTCAACACATTTCGATTCCATTTCTCCAACGTGAAATTTCGGGCCAAGTTTACACTAGAGGAAAACGGCGGCAATAACTACACACGTGAACTGCAAGCATCGCACTTAGCCATGCTGATAGCCGCCGCGGTGGCTCAGTGGTTATGGTGCTCGGCTGCTGACCCGAAAGACGCGGGTTCGATCCCGGCCGCGGAGGTCGAATTTCGATGGAGGCGAAATTCTAGAGGCCCGTGTACTGTGCGATGTCAGTACACGTTAAAGAGTACCAGGTGGTCGAAATTTCCGGAGCCCTTCACTACAGCGACCCTCATAACCTGAGTCGCTTTGAGACGTTGAACCCCTTTAAACCAAACCAACCAGTTCACTCTGTCGAAGCACGGTCTCCTGGTCCTGGTATGGTTGTTGCAGGCGTGCAAATGGCATAGAACACATGAGGATGAACACAAGGTCAACAAGCCCACACAATCTGTCGGCTTGTCAGGAATAAAACAAGTGCATGGCACCTGCAGATATAATACGCTTCTCCCTCTGCACCCCACGGAATGCAAGTTGCCAGCTCATGATGGTGTCGGCGGTAGGCAGCGCTCGGGTGAAACAAACGTGGCGGCACCCATTTAACTGAACTAAGATATTGCATATCCACCACAGCGAGGAGGAAGGGAGCTTGGAAACCTGTTTCCATGCACCACGGAAGTCGACTTGCTTTTCTCGATCTGTCCTCGTCTGGCGCATTGATGCGACGCACTTTACTAGCGCATTATTGCCGTTAACATCAATGCGATGCGCTAGAAGTTGGAAGCGATGCGATGGCCAGTGGTCGCATTCCTGTAAACAGAGGTACTGAACAAGGTTTCAGAGCGTCGCGTTCGCTTTACACGAGCTGTCGGCTTTTAGACGTATGCGGCTATCGCCCACTGAAGTGTAACGAGCAACTTCTCTATTCGATTTTTTCGTGGTCCAATCGGTTCCTTAGAGCGCGCACAGAAACTCGAGCTGTTTGCACAAATTTAGATAGTACTGCAAATGTAGCCCATGTGTTGGGAACATTACGCTGAGGCAGCCATTTCCTTACCGTGACCTGTAATGAGGAGAAAAGGAATGCCATGCTATGAAAAACTCTTCTTTGCGTCGAGAGCAGGTGTAAGCAAGAAAATGTATCGCTGGAAAGGTGGTGGTGGTAGAACTTTGTTGGATGCACTGGGGTGGGATTAGGGGAGGAATGGAGGGTATTGCTGCTCCCATGCCTTGGTGGTAGTCCTCATTCCGGGGCACCACTGGCGGTAGCCGCTGCCCGCGCTCTTTGAACAAGAACCCTCTGGTACTACAGGTCCAAGCAGTCGGATAAGGTCGCCTCCCAGCGCTCTCTCGTTGGCTGATTTACTCTTTATTTCCGGATTTTTCTGGCAGGCACATACTATATGATATGCGTCTGCCCACATCTCACAATTTACAGTACCCCGAAAAAGTTGGGTCTAGGTGTTTTAAAATCGCAGGGCTTCGAAACGGCCCCGTTTGCAGCCTTCTGAGGTGTCGTTCCTCAGTTCTATTCAGGCCCTTGGCGGGCTCTGGGAACGTCTGCCTACTGAGGCGGAGATATGCTGTAATGTCCGCATATGTGGTAAGCGGATTCAGTACAAGAGTCCCGACAGGGTCTGGGAGTTTAGTGGAACCCCGGGGGAGAGACGCTCGGGCGGATGTGTGAGCAGCCTCGTTCCCTTCTGTTCCCTGGTTTCCGGACACCCATTCCAATTGTTTTGTTTGTTGCGCGTTTACTAAAATTTTGCTGGCAAGCGGCGCTATTCTTCCCCTTATATAATTTTAACAGGGATGTTAAGAATAAGAAATTATGTGCGTGGCGTCAGAGTGAGTGGCTGCCAGCGCTATCGCCACTTCCTCGGCTAACGCAACTTTACTAGTTTTCACCGAGAGTCCATCCACCTGCTTTCCCTCGTGCAAGACACACTCAACGACGTCTCATGATGGTGGCAGCCGCGATATATATGTGGTCTGGTATTTCCTGCTGAACGGGCTGCCACTTTTACCCGCTTCTATTCTTCGGCGTTGGCCGCGTGCATGGCCACGCTAGAAGCTGCTTTCGTTGTTTGACGAAACCGCCGTCCTAATTCACTTCTCTTCCAGCTGAACGGCTCACTCGACGTCATTTGCCTTTTTGGTGTTTCATGTCCCGCCGCGTTTAGTGGGCTTATCTCCTTTGCCCTTGAGAGCGCACTGAGAAGTCCCTTAGTGCCTTCATTGCTTTCTACGCTACAGAATACATCTGCTTCTTTTCGAGTTTAGCACTGCTTTAGGCCGCCTTCTCACCTTCATGCGTAGCTACATAAGGCTGCCTTCTCCCTTTCTTGTGCGAATACATAAGGTTGCCTTCTAACGTTGTTTTTCTGTTACATACGGCCGCATTCTCACCTTATTGTACGGCTACATTAGGCTATCATTCGTGACATAGGCGAGCTTTTCTATTTCTTCACTCTTTCGGCTCCATTGCATTGCTACGGCTGAAGAACTACTGCCATAGAGCATTTGGAAGCCTAAAATTAAGATGAAAGACAACGAAGACGATCATTTACAAGAGTGGTGCAAAAGCCTGTTTTTACCGCCGTGCAAAATTTTTAAATGAAATTAAGACGGCTACCTTGTTAATTACAAAAATCAATATTATTTTTATTCTTACAATTATCATTATCATTTAACTACTCGGCTATAAACACCAGTCTCGATCTCCTGCGTGCGTTCGGCATTTCTCGTTTCATTTCGTTTTTTTTTAAGCGAAATTTATTTCCCTGGGCATCAATGATGGGTGGTGTGATGAATGATGCAGTAGACATTAAATGAATGGAAAAAGGTTATCTGATTTGATGAAGTCCAGTAGAGAACGATGGTATGGTGCCTGCGTCCAGGCAATGTATGAAGCAGGGTTGCTTGGTGAAAGACCTGCTACCATCAGGTGCCGGATCCTTGTAGGCTTGAGAGCTGGGCAGTTCCTTTTTGTTTACTTCTTCTGTCCTTACCATTCATTTTAATTTCGTCCAGGAATTATTTTCCTGAAAAACTCTCTGTGCCCCCCAATTCTTGGCCAATCCCCCTATGTGGGCATGTTCCATAGTATGAGGACAACAACAACAACAGCGGCTACGAAATAGAACACGTAGCACGACAGGTCACCGAGTGGTCTGGCGGATCGGGAAAATGTGCGCCCGATTTTGTAGTCACTGATCCCATTCCTTCACATGGCTGAAGTTCATTGCACTGGACGCTATTTTGACGGAAAATTTCAGAAAGGTTCGGAAATGGTCGGATTCGTCATCGACTTTATGTTCTTTATATTCGACATCAGGTTCGAAGATATGTTCTTCAAGTTCACCATGGTTTGCGGAAAATGTTCGGCTGAGAATCAGAGCTAAATTATTTCATGCTTTAAAAAAAGTTTCTCACTCCTTGCAGCAGACTGACAGCGTCACCGGCCATCGTATACCACGAGGCGCGAATGTCTGCACTCTACCTAGCTCACATGTGTCACACACCTGAGGAACTGCACACCTAGGGTGTACAGTGATAAAGATCCACTGTTAATTAGCCTACCGCCCCATGGCTTTTAGAACTTTTTCTTTCTAACTCTAAGAAATGCAGATATGGCCCGCCGCGCTTTGAGTGGAATAGTGGAGAAATCACAGCGCCACCTCCGCTTTGTGGACAGAGGTATGGAACAAGGGAAACGGACATTGTCTCTAATCCTGGCTATTATTTGGTTACGGTGTAATTTTTATCTGATTTTATCTGATTTTTATAGTTTTCGACGAAACTTGCTTCGCAAAATTTGGTGAGTTTCGCTTCGCTAATGATCACCTGAGCTGTTGACGCTGTCCTCGGATGGGAATGAGCTGATGTTTGCAGTGCGTTAGTTTAGTTGCGCAGGGTAGTGTTGCTTGACCCATGATAGGCTGCATGCTACGCATCGTGTTGCAGATAAAGTTAACGAAACCAACAGAGAAAAGGGAAATGCAAGCACTGTAGGTTATCTCAGCGGCACACGCCGATAAGTTTACGTTGAATCTCTTAGCAATCTGAGGTTTTCATGAGATGCCTTCGGTTCGTGTAGCTCCCACAGTGGCTCAGTGGTTATGTTTCTCGGCTGCTGACCTGAATGACGCGGGTTCTACTCAGCCGTGGCAGTCGAATTTCGATGGAGGCGAAATTGTAGAGGCCCGTGTACTGTGCGATGTCAGTGCAAGTTAAGGAACCCCAAGTGATCGAAATTTCCGGAGCCCTCCACTACGGCGTCCCCCATGGCCTGAGTCGCTTCGGGACGTTCAACCCCAAAAACCAAACCGAATCAAACCTTCGGTTTGTACATGGCAAGTTTTTGAATGGCTCTGGGAATACTCACCTCTCACTGTACACCTCTGGCCGGCGGGACATGCACTCTCGGAAACCGAAGCAGATCCTCACCTGCGGTTGTGAAACTAAAATCTATGTAATGGTCTAGGGTTCTCGGCTGACTGCCTCAATTTAACTAAACTGCGCGAAAGAGGCGATAGACGAAGCATGTTGTGCACAGTTTAAGATGTATTTAAAGCCACTAGCTCAGGTGGCTACTTTAATACAGACCGAGCAGTTGTCCGTGACACGAATCCACGAGATTTGACGGTGTCCGGGGAGTTTGCCACGCTGAATACAGGCTGTTGCCAATACACGCCCGCACCTTCTACGGTGTCACTCTGGCCTCAACAGCCGTCCTTAGTTTCGGATGTTTTGAGGCTTGCATCAGTTCCTGTACGCGAACGCGTGATACGTGCAGTCCAGAATAGCCAGGGAGGCAATAACCGGCTGTCTGTACTGACTGTCGGCGCTGTTGAATGCCTTTGAGGTCACAGCACTCGGATGTTGATCGCTTGCTATGTTGTAATACGCGCTAGTTGGTGGCTGCGCACCGTGTAAGCCTGTCGGTGACAATGCCTGCGCCTCCTCTGAACACTGTCTGCCCCTCCTTTACACAATGGCTGCGCTCGCTGTGAACAATGACTGCGCGCGCTCTGAACAGCGCTGAGTCGTGTCGTCATAGTCTGTGGCTTTACCGGTGGTGCGCTTACTAGTGATTAATGCTGGTTGCGAAATTTCCTGCCTCAGCTGTGCGCCTGAACTTGTGCGAACGGTTGATCATTCATAAAGGCAATACGGCGTTCGTCAGTGCAACGAAGGCCCATGCAGAAGCTAGGCCTGAAAGCGGGAAGGAGGGAGTGGACGAGGCGCGTAACAGGGAATGCTGTGAACTGTTCCCTGCGCGCGTTAATGCTTCCTGATGCATAATGTTATTTAGGCAAGTAGCAAAATCATCAAAATGACATCGATAAACATGCTAGGCGGGCTGCTACTTCTGTATGCTAACTTTATGGATATGCGTTTCATTCACGTTAAGCGGCGCCGCTTGTGGCTTTTTTGTTTCCTACAACTGTTCGTGTATATTTCCTCGTGATAGCCTTTTATTAGAAGCCAGTGCGTTCTTTTCAGTTGCAGCGTTCTCACCACAAAACTAAAGCTACTGCTATGGCGATTCTGCTCAAGCACAGTGGGGAACCTCGAGTGCTACTAGTGTGTAGCGTCCGATCTTATGCCTGTCGGCTTTAATGCTATGTAATATTGATAGCAGGCATGTGCATTATCGAAGATACGTGTATCTTGAATAGTAAAACTGGCTAAAACTAAAAAAAAATGGCCGATTTTCAAGTTTTTGCACTGCCGCTCGCGGCAAGAATGCTGTCACTGCAAATCTTGTTTCACCGCAATTCTCCTTCAATCGGAATCATACGTCTGCAATGAAAAACAACAGCTCGAAAAGTTAAAATTCAAGGGGGCTCTTTGGTGACCTAAAGTGCTCTGAGGAGAAAGCCTTTAACGCGGTGTTCCTGCTTGTGTCCCTGATGTGTGGTCAAGATGTTGATTAAGTACACAATTGCTGGTGAATATTAAATGCTGGAGACACTGGAGGGCATTTGAGAGGCATTCGTCTGATTCGACGCCTTTGCGCAAACACTCTCCAATGTCCTTACGCTAGACAAGAAGAACTACATATGCGTTGGCAGGAAGTAGCGTAATACTTAGCACGCTCGGCTGCGGAAAGGAAGAATGATGGTGCGAATCCCGCAGTGCACAAGGATTTTTTTCTTATCGAGTTGACCTCATTTGACTGACAGCTATAGTGTGACAGATTTTGTGGACGAACGGACGAATAACGATGAGCCATTAAAAGCTTTAGCCTTAAAATGTGCTGGCTTCCAGAAAGGAGCTGCTTAGCATCGTCTTTAGTGTGAATGCTGATCGGCGTCGTTTCACTGGCCGTCTGCTTCTGCGGCGTGCGTTCAAGCTTCTGTTGTCGTATCGGCACTTCACAAGCCTGCGGTTGCTATTCTGCAAGATGGCACATTTTTGTTGCGCAAGGTTCTGTGCTCCAGCGATGGATCGTCGCACGTCTGAGACGAAACGTGGATGAGGAAAGCGGAAGACTGTCATTCGGAAGAAGACGAAGCCGAAAGACGCGGGTTCGATCCCGGCCGCGGCGGTCGAATTTCGATGGAGGCGATATTCTAGAGGTCCCTGTACTGTGCGATGTCAGTGCACATTAAAGAACCCCAGGTGGTCGAAATTTCTGGAGCCCTTCACTATGGCGTCTCTCATAGCCTGAATTGCTTTGGGACGTTAAACCCCTATAAACCAAACCAAACCGAAGAAGACGAAGCGATTGTCGCCGGCTTATTAATAGAATGAAGTGAGAACCATGTCTACATCAACGACAAAAAGGGCTATCGTGCTTTGTAATGAACCGCTAAGGCAAACAAATGAGTGTGGCAGTGAAAACGACGAGGACCCGGTTTGTTATTTGGGCGCTACGACCCGGCTGCAGCACAGGGAAGTTTCCACCGACTACTGACGGCAACCAATGCGATCTCAAAGCAGCGTGGAAAAGTATGTTCATCCTGTGACGATCTCGCCGCTGTGCCGTCAGAGGCCGACCTACGCCTCGGTGTCGACACCCGGTGGCAAACGCGAAAACCTTGAAGACGCGTAAAAAACAAACCAAGGGGCTTAGAAATGCTAGCACAGCACCTGATGTCTCTGTCGAGGACGCCAAATTTTAAGGCTAAAAAAAACTGCAAGGGCAGATATCGTTACGTCCTCCGTGGTGTGCCCCCAGAGGATTAAGTGAACTGCGCCAGACCAAGTCTTATAGCAGGGAAAAAACAATTTTAATGCAGAAGGCGGAAGCCCTCCAGCACTTTCGAAGAAGAAGGAAAAAGGTAACAGGCAAGAAACGAATAGCGTGAGAAGAATTCACCAGACTGGCGCGGTCAGCCCAGCAGAGGACGCGAGGTTCGGTCGAAGGATCGAGATGTTTCTCGCTGAAAACGGCAAATGGGTAGCTCACTCTGTAGTCGATCATGTCCGATGCTCTAGATGCAGCAGGACCAAACGCTGTTGCAGGCCTAACGTCACGACAGCCTTCAGGATACCAGGTGCGGTGCCACCGATGCGGTGGTTCAGGCATTTCACAAGTCTAGATGCGCCAGGGAGGATTCGGGCGCCCAGGTCCGGTCATATGGGTACGGCGCAAGAGACTCGGTACGTAATCTATGGTCCTGCAGTTCCTTGCGTCTCTACTCAAGGAAGCGCCTGTCGTGGGAGACAGGCACAGCGGCTTCGCGTCAGCAAAATAGAGGAGGAGCGAAAGCGTATGCGTGATATAAAAGAAGTGGCGTGCCAAAGATCTGCCAGCAACTGACTGTAGCGCTGCACTGGACATTTGTGATGTGCGGCACTTGTTGTGGCCGTGCCCAGCGACGGCTGCTATTAGAAAACGGCTCCTCAGGGAGGTGGGACTGCGGTCGAACCACGAACGTGACTACGTGAAGTGGACTATGAACAATCGTTTCATCAGCAACCTCTGCGACTACCTCAGCGCAACGGGTCTTCACTCCTTTTTTGAACTTTCAATCTCTCGCATTCCTTCCCCTTTTTTCACCTTATGCCTCATGACACACTTTCCGAATAATAAAAAAAAGAAGTGGGCGCAAAACTTGGACAAGCACCGGGAAGAAACACAAACGGCGACTGAAAAGCGCTTGTCAGTTGCCGTTTGTGTTTCCTCCCGGTGCTTGTCCAAGTTTTGCGCCCACTTCTTTCATATCATGCAAAAGCCAACTTGCCCGACAACACGCTCTTCTGAGCGTATGCGTAAGACGGTGCTGAAAAAAGTAGAATCCGAGTGGCACTTTCCTTCCCGCTGTGGCATCGTGTCGCCATAATGACACTCCATGAGGCGAAATGCACCTGCTGGAAGGAATACCAAATATTTTTCTGGAAAAGCAGCGCTGAACAGACGAGGACAGAGACGAGGCGACAATACCAAATATGCTTGTCTGACATCTCACTTCTGCATCGACAGGCAGTAGCGCTCACACTGGTGAAAAGGCGGAGAAAAAAACAAAACTGCCGTTAGGCAACTGTGACACAATAGATATATACCACAATCTTGAGCGCGCTACACGAAAAACGCGTGCAAAACCATGTGAGTAGATCCCAAGACAGTCACGTGATTGCATGCAAGTTCAGTCGGTTTCATAAAATCCACCCTTCTATCGCGGATCAGCGGAATCAGCGTATGGCTGATTCTACGATTTTCTTTGCAAAAAGGAACATCTTTAAGCAGGATATCCCTCATCCGTAGCCGAGATATGGTTTATGGTTCGGTATAGGAGTAAAACGACCCAAAGCGACTCAGGCCCTGAGAGACGCCGTCAGTCGAAGGGGTTCGGAAATATTCGACCACCTGGGGTTCTGTGAACGTGCGACCCTACACAACGCACAAGGCACACGGGCCAAGTGCTAGAGATGTCGCCTCCATCGAAATTCAACCGACCGCGGCCGGGCTGTCGAGGAGGCCCGCGTCTTTCGGGCCAGCAGCGGAGCGCCATAACGGCTCACCCTCGTGCCGTAGACGAGAGCATGCTTTTCCTGGTAGAACACAAAACTGGCGCCTAGCCGATGTGTCGTTCAGGACCCCTAGCTCCAGGATATATTACGTATTTACCACCACCACCATGGCGACTTGCTCAATTGCTATAATCAATGGGCGTTCAGTGGTACCTTATTGAAGTGTTTGAACAGGCAACGCTACAAAAAGAACTTGTCCTTCCAAGTGGAATATTGGAACTTGGTACGAATTTCCGCTGCAAAATTACATGAAAATGTCGACGCCCCCATCTCCTCGACATCGTCCTCCCCGTGCCTGCTTAAATCTCAAGTGCTATTCTGTACCGTTCCAACTTTAGATGACACGTGCAGCCGGAACGTGCGACCTTGCTCCCTCGTGGTGTATCGCGCCGACCAACTTATTTTTCTGCGCAGCGTGGGGTTGAGGTAACTATGCCAGCTGCGACGCTAGTGTCGCGTGACTCTGCGCCCAACCGCACGTGCGCCGGAGTGTCGCAGTCCCGGAAAGATTGGCCGAAATGCTGCCTATCGCTCCGAAACGTGTGTCCTGAGAGCGCCAAACACAGAACGCGCAATCACAGCGTGAACGCAACAAATTAGGTTCAAGTAGAAGTAATGCAACAACTGCTTTTATTCCCTCTTGCTCTGTCCCGAGGCGCTTTGGATATGCGACCAATTTATGTGCAATTGCTTTATGCGAGCGTTTTTATGGAGGAAAAACGCTAAGGCACCCGTGTGCTGTGCGATGTCAGTGCACGTTAAAGATCCCCAGGTGGTCGAAATTATTCCGGAGCCCTCCACTACGGCACCTCTCTCTTCCTTTCTTCTTTCACTCCCCCTTTATCCCTTCCCTTACGGCGCGGTTCAGGTGTCCAACGATATATGAGACCGATACTGCGCCATTTCCTTTCCCCCAAAAACCAATTATTATTATTATTATCTGAATAAACAATGAATAGCCAGCCACACGATGGTTGCTTGAGTGCTTCATTTAGCGCCCAACCATTTAATATTTACGTGCACTCGAACCCAGTCTAAGCTGACCATAATACTTTTGTCCAAATGAGGACATGTCAGCCATGCTGCTCTGTGTGTTGATATAGGCAAGGTATATAGACAAGGTACAGGGGATATAGACGAGACCCCAGCGTTTTGTCGGAGCATAATCTGGTTTCTTGCTCTTACACTTGTGGCAACCATATTACATATGCGGAGCTCAGTAATTTGTTTTCTTGTCGTTCATTGGCTTTCAGGTAAGGCAGCCGCCATCCTTTTTCACCTCTAGTTATTTGGTCTCCACTTTCTGGCCGTTTACTTGACGTGTGCATTGCAGTTTTGACTTCAATATTGGAAAAAATTCCGAATGATGGTAAGGAGTCTAGAGAACTTGCTACCTTCGTGATTTATACAGGAAACAGGCGTCTACGCAAAAAGCCTTATTCTTCAGGTCTAAGAGTATATTTGTTCGAAACTACAACCTTGGTAGACGCTCCCTGCAGTCATTCAATCCTTGTATAGCCAACAGAAGACCCAGACAGTTGGAGAAATAAAAGCCGATGAGCCCGTAACCAACAACGCCAGACTCCCCAGCATATAAGCAGTGGAAGTGCTTGGAAACAACTGCACTCCTATTCTGTCACTGCCTCTAGCTTTCGCAGTCAAGGAATGTATCTGAAGGCATCACTCCACCACTTGGACTCACGTCCTCTAATAAAGGCTGTGATTCGGGGACCCTGGCCTCAAACTTCGTGTGCTTTAGGAAAACCATCAATGCGATCCAGAAATATTCAAGACGCAGGATTGAGTGCTTCACTGTAGGTCGCTGCAGATGCGCTGTGTAGTTACCTGCCATAGGAGAACTTGTACACATTGCATTCTATGAGTTTAACTTTCGCTGTCTCTTCTCTTTCGCTCGCTCTGTACCCCTTTCCACTTGTACGGTAGGCACCCGGTAATGGCCTGGTCATTCTCCTCGCCTTTCCTTATTGCCCTCTCGCTATCTGCCTATTCACACCCGGTGCACAAATTTGTGATCTTTCCAACAGATATTTCCAACACCAGCCTCGCAAAGAAAGTGATCCCAAGTTCCAGTTGGTCGCTTTTTAAGATCCATTTGCCTAACCAGCTTTATAGGAAGCGAATCATTTGGTGATCACAAAGAAGCAGCAAATTTCAAAAAACTGCAAAACTACCTTTGCCTAGCTCCCTACAAATAGAGGCATGTACTGCCGAAAATGTTGCCATATGACCGCGACGACAGGCGCTTGAAAAAGTTTTTGAAGTATTCGCAAGCCTTCCTATGATCTGAGTCAACCCCAACCCACAGCGGACGGAAAGCAACTCGGTGGTGGCGAAATCAACACTAATGTTTTGACTATCATCGAAGTCAAATTAACAGCTCCTTTTGGCCTTAAGCCGTCGCGGTGGCTCAGTGGTCATGGCACTCGGCTGCTGACTCGAAAGACGCGGTTTCGAACCCCTCCGCGGCAGTCGAATTTCGATGGAGGCGAAATTATAGAAGCCCGTGTACTGTGCGATGTCAGTGCACGTTAAAGAACCCCAGGTGGTATAAATTTTTGGAGCCCTTGACCATGGCGTCCCTCATAGCTTGAGTTACTTTGTGACGTTAAACCCTCTTAAACAAAACCCTTTGGCCTTACTCCATTTGCTGCACAGCTTTTTAAGTAACAAACAGGTAATCTGGATCAGTTTTCAGTACTCTAGATATACACGACCATGGTCTTCTATGCATGAAAATCAGTGAACCGTTCTATAAACCATTACAGTACAGCATCAATATATGAATAAATAAATCATTTTTGGACAGAGGTATTGAATAGAATAACTCGATGAATCTGTTGTGAGTCGGTAAATCAGTCGGTCAGTTGAGCTTGTCTCAACTCCCGTCCCAGTTGAATGAGGGCCAGTACGCGAGAACTGGAAGAAGTGTGCCAAAATACAGTCACCGAAGTGCGATGTGCTGTTCAATCTTGGAGAAGCGTGTGGGCGTGGCAGCTGGGAAAATGCGCCTCATACGGCCGTTACGGCTCCGGTTTTTTCACGTCAAACACCGAGCACGGGATGGCTCCAGACGCGTACAGTTGTCTCGGTAATAAATGGTTTTGTTTAAAAATGAAATGGAGCGACCGGTGTGTTATTCTTTCCAGACGCGTAGGAAAAACAGCTGTCTGCTGTACCCCGCTGCCCTCCCACCGACCTGAAACGAGCCAGTTGAAGGTTTCATGCGCACAACATCGGATGATTCATTCTCGTTGGTCGAACTCGGCAGCTGTCGCCTTAGGGCTGTCAATACCAAAATACATTCATTCGAGCTCGGCAGCTGTCCATGGCCAGACGGTAATCCCGTGGTCTCTGGTTACTGACGTGATTATTTTTCTGTTAAGATAAACATGACACTATGACGATGACGCAACCCTTGCTAATCGGCGCAGTTATCATAAGTGCAGCCCGCACCGAAGCCATTTCACCGGAGCTCTTCAGTCTGGATGTGGTAAACGAAAAGCCCGTAGACTTTACCAGAAGTGGAAGGCTACCACGGTACCACCCCGTGCAGACAATCCTGCAATTGGGGCAGGTTTGAAGCTCAGTCATGATGACTATGACGTCACCTTTAATCACATGTGACCTGGACGCTTCTGCTTAGTCTTTTGATTGGAATTTCCCTTTTTTGCCCCACCGCGGTGGCTCAGTGGTTAGGGCGCTCGACTACTGATCCGGAGTTCCCGGGTTCGAGCCCGACCGCGGCGGCTGCGTTTTTATGCGAAGCATACTAGCCGCACAACCGAGCTCTTCCTTGCTGCGCCGCGCGCGGCCGCGTAGCTACCACTTGACCTACATCGGCGCACCACGTGATATGACGTCACAACAGCTGTGAAAGCTGGGGCTCAACTCGTGCGCTCGCTTGCGGACGCGCAGCCTCCGCCGGCGGCCTAACTCCCGCTCCTACCGCTAGGAGATACTGACGTCACGCAATTGTATAAAAGGCGACGCACTCGTTGAGTCAGTTGAGCAGCGAGATGTCGGCCAGGGAGAGGGCGGCTCGCCAGACCGCAAAGTGCAAGTTACAAAGAGCCACGGAAACGGGAGAAGAACGAGAAGTACGGCTTGCCAAGAGACGTATGCTTCGCATCCTAGGCTTAACCATAAGCTAAGCCAGGCCATTTTTATTAAGGAAAAACGCTAAGGCGCCCGTGTGCTGTGCGATGTTAGTGCACGTTAAAGATCCCCAGGTGGTCGAAATTATTCCGGAGCCCTCCACTACGGCACCTCTTCTTCCTTTCTTCTTTCACCCCCTCCTTTATCCCTTCCCTTACGGCGTGGTTCAGGTGTCCAACGATATATGAGACAGATACTGCGCCATTTCCTTTCCCCCAAAACCAATTATTATTATTATTATTATTATTATTTCTTCGGATGTTTCGTTATCGCTACTGGCATGTGACGTTATCCCGTTTATCGCGCGAGACAAAATATTCATAACGCGCACGAGCTTCTGCGGTACGTAGGAGCACTCACAAGGACGAATGTAGGTTTGTGTGAAAGGGCTTTGAGGCGCCCAAAGCGCTCTTGAGAGCTGCGCTATTTTAACCATTGCCAAGTATCCGTGTCGTTGTCAACGCCGCAAAGCAGATCGGTTTCATTCAAGGGCGCAGGTTCTTCGAATCAACACACTGCTTTATAAGCTACGCCTTTCTGCTTTCTGAAGACGAGGAAGTGGCTCTAGACGAGAACGCCGTCCCTTCGCCTCCAGTTTTTATCCTGTTTTACTACATTATAATGAAAGCACTGTTGCTTTTTTGGTGACGGTGATGGAAGTGGACGCTGTTGAACTTCAGTCCGGTCGGTCAGCCGCTGCTCCCGGAGGAAACGTCTTGGCCTCCCGAATGACGCAAGCAGCCAGGTCACCGTGGTGTACTCGGCCACCAGTGATGACTCTTCGGCTCACGACGGCTTCATCAGAGTCGTAAGCAAGAAGGCCAAACGGAGACTGCGCAAAGGTGAGGACTCGTCATCGTCTAGTACGTCCACGATCACTACGGAGCGAGGATCATCGGCATATACTGTCCTATTTGTGCCAGAGACGCCCACCGACAATCTCAACTACATCAATAGGCAAGCCACGTCTGCGTTCCTGGAGGCTCGCGACCCGGGAGCAATTAAAGATGTGAGGGTGAATCATTTTAGGAATGTCGTCGCCATTGATGTCATGGACCGGAACGCGCTTCAGAGTTTGAGCAACATCAGAACGCTCGGCGACATCAGCGTTCGTTCTCATGTTCTTCTAGGCAGTGGCACTACGGCAGGCGTAATTTATGACGTCGACGTAGCCATCCGCGACTCTGATCTGCCTACAGCTACCGACGGTGTAGCCATACTGCAAGCTCAGCGCCTTGGGAGGACTAAGTGCATCAAGCTGACTTTCCAAGGGGACTGCATTCCAACGTACGTGAAGGTTGGGCACTTTCGGCATGCAGTTAGGCCTTTCGTCCCGAAGCCTCTCCAGTGCCGGAAATGCATGAAGATAGGACACGTAAGTAGTGTGTGCAATTCCCCCACCGTGTGCCCATGGTGTACTCAGCCACACAGCGGCGATTCTTGCCGGGCAACAGTCCTTACGTGTGCCAATTGCCGCGGCCCTCATGACGCTGCCTCAAAAGATTGTCCTCGCCTGAAAAGGAAAATGGCGATACTCAAACAAATGGCAAGAGACGATTGCACACACAGGGAAGCTGCCGCTAAGGTGCGAAGACGTCGTCGCCCTCGTCACAAATCTTCTAAAAGTGTAGCGAGCATTGGAAAGGATCGTCCAAGAATTTCCGCAACTTGTCCTCCCCCTCCGCTTACTACTTTAAGCATTGGGAGCAATATGACTGGCAAGGCACAGACGGTTGTCGCAGGCGGGCCTTGGGCATCCCTGTCTGAGCTACACATACCCGCAGTGACCAAGCAGGTATTGCGTACTCAGAGTCCCGAGCCCATTGCTAATCAAGCACAAGTCACAACTCCGGTCTAAGACCGCGATCGCCAAGTGACTTGGCCATCGCTCCCGAAGCACCCAGCACCCACCCCAGCACCGCGCACCCAGTGTGTTGAACCTACTGCTGGTCGGGTAGTAGGTCAGAAACCGGACCATGTCGCAGACGAGCAAGTGATTGCAATGCTAAAGCCAATCGTGAAAGCCATGCGTGTGCTGCTTTCCAGCATGCACATACCAGCTGCACAGAATGCACTGCAGATGCTGGATTTGTTGAATACAGTGCTTGCATCTGTCCAACAGCTGGCAAACCGCATCCTCCAGCCTCATCCTTCCGAGAAGAAGTCCGATACTTACGTTGTCATCAACATTATCAGCCTCAACGGCAAGCAGCCTTTCTTGACACTGAAACGTCTGCGCTGCCTTGTGATGGAGGGCCCTCGATCTGTTCCACTCAGGTCGCAGCAGTCGGCAGCCCTCAAGGTGTGCAGGCTACAGCTGCGGCGGCCTGTGACTTACAGTGCTTGTGTCATTGCCTGTCGTGCTTGCTACGGACCGCATTTTCTACTTATTCTTATTCTTTTACGCCCTCCTCATCTCTCTCCCCTAGTGCAGGGTAGCCAACCGGAACATTTTACTGGTTAACCTCACCGCCTTTCCTCTACCACTTCTCTGTCTCTCTCCTTTCTGCTTGTGCATAGCTTTGTCCCTACCGCGTGACGATATTGCTGGCCTACTTCAGTTTTCCTGTATGTTCCTCCAATTCACGCAGTTCTGGTATTCCTGTATTTGTTCTTTGCAGCAGATTTGACAACCGGGTCTGATATATAGAGCAATAAAACGCTATGAAGAGGCAGCTAAAGGCGTCACTTGTGCTCCAAGCCGAACAGTGCATCTGTTTCAAGCCCGCAAATGCTTGTGGAGACAGATGTCAGCGTCGTACATCGAGAATGTGACAGTGAGCCAGCGAGCTCAGCTTAATAAACGCTCGCTTACTTCAGTCAGGCTAGACCACAGTCGCGTCGAACTGAGTCTATCCGGGGAAGAAATTGTTCCGCATTATAAGATTTATTTCCGGAGAGGTTTTGGCATGCTGTAAGCACTGGCTTGACTGCGAGATTTTTTCATTACACAACTCAAGCACTTACAAAACATACACTGGTACCAAGACCTAACCTCTACTAGATGAGAGCTAGAAACAGTCCAGGTAGAAAATATGCGCTCTCAAGGATAGCACTGCTGTATACACGTTTTTCATGCTCTATAGACGAAAAAAAACCGACAACCACAACACCCTGAATGCACCATGCTTCTTTTAATGGCACATAGGTGCAAGCCTTCTGCTGCTTCATATGTAAAAGTGTACAAAAGATGTATTTGCTTTCTAAGCAGCTGTGCAGCTGTTTTTTAAGCGTGCATCTAATATTGTATGACTAATTTGAACTTTCTGTTGAAGGATACTTGACGCTTAATGTGCTAGCTGTGGTTGCTCTATGCATCATCAAAATTTAGTACATAAATTAGAGAAAGTGCTGCTCGCCAATGGATGTATACGTAACGACAAGTCGTATAAATATAGTCAATAAATGTGGCGAAAAAATTTCTCGTCGGTGCAAAGGAGTGGTGATTCGCTGTTCTGTGTGCCGAAGTTTGTGGTATGCTTACGTGTTTAACTCTACCACCCCGTAAGCTTTGTACAGGCTGCTGCAATATGAAAGGGACTGCATTGTCATAATTCAGACAGTGAGTTAGTAGTCCGCAAGCATGTCTAAAAAGATACTTTCTCTTTGCTTTAAGCAGTCTTCCTTGGCAAGGACAATGCCTTTTTGCAGTTGGGTATCGTAACTAGATTTTGCAGGTGGGTGTCAGCATTGCTTGGGCATATCTCTTGCTTAATCTTCTAAATAATACCGCTGTTGACCGAAGCAGAGCAACCTACTTATTAACGCGAGAGCGTTAAAGGTACCTTTACCCAGAAAATCAGGTGTCGGCGTTGTCGGTGTTGTGAGCGAAAAATCATGAGCATCACTCTGGGAGGTGAGGTCCAGACAGCAAACTAGGAGGTAAGTGGGCCACCTAGGTAACGTGATGTTGTGGCGTCATCACAACCTGCCCACCGGATTGTTAGAAAAATGACCACCGTGGCAGGCGGCCATTAAATTATTTATTCATCGCGAGAGCTTACTTGGGAACAGCAACTTGGTCGCACCAGCCCCACCGGGTTCAACGCCTGCGTCGCAGGACAGTGGCACATCCCTTAACCGCTGCGCCATTGCCAAAGGAATGGTGTGAGGGCTCCCAGTGACCTATTATTGTAAAGTAGAGAATGATCAATTCCGCATATATGGGCATTAACTCATTAACGCTGTCGCGTCATATCCTTAAAGCGTAGCTTTAGTGTCCTCTTCAGTTTTTTTTATTTTTGAACGTCTTTCGTAGCGTTGCTTCTTGATGTGATAACATCGCACAGAAATAACGATTAACAAGGATGCAGGTATGTGCAGAAATAAAAAAATACCCGTAAATTTATTACGAAAACTGTAGCCCTTGAATGATGTTCGGTGGCGGCGATGGCGACATGTGCGTCTGGCGAGTCGCCGGAATTAGATTAGCCACTGGTCTGCTGCACTTTTCGTAAATATGACTGCAACTTTCCCGATAACATTCCTTTAGCATGAAAAGTAGTCCTCAACTCCGCTAAAGCTGCAGGGTGTGATAACCGTAGCCTTCCGGAGGAATATGGTTTGGTTGCATCTAATGTATGGCCGATATCATATGGCCGTAAATCCCTGAGTGAAAAACAGTGATAAAGCCGCGTGAGGGTGGAAATAAAAATGTTAAGCATGGCGGCAAAGTTAAAACTTATTCGATCTTTATCTAGCTTTGGTCGTAATTCACCACGCAAGTACGACGCCAGTTATATGCGGTAATTTGCTGGTTTAACAGCTTTTAAAGCGTATTATCATGTCCTGTTGCTGACTGAACGTCGTGGTCTGAAAAAAAAAAAACCCTGGAAAAAAGCCAGAAGGAATTTTTAAACAACGATTAAAGACTCTCATGAGGATTGCTGAAAGCGGTTTTCACTGGTTATGGGCATTCAGAAGCTGGGAAAGTAACTTCAGTTCCCCATGCTGCAAACAACACTGGGAGGAGGCATTTCCATTCGTCCTTCTAAAGCTGTTTTTGAGAAACCTTGGTCTACGACATCGCGTGCTTGTTTTCTTTGTCTTGTTTTCACGGTCTCGACAAAGTGTGTCACTGACAGGGCGATAACTTCGGAGAGAGCCAGCGAAAAAAAAGTCATTGAAAGCATGAGTCTATAAATAAGAGTTCAGAACAACAAGCTGCTCTTTTGCAGACTCGGTTTTTTGTTCTGTTATTTGAGCGACTTCCTGAAGAGCTGCGTTCAGAATGCCGCAGTTAGTGCACAGCGCAGACAGATGGGCTCTGTAGCGAACAATCGTGCCTGTGTTGGGGATTTTACTGTAGCTTTGCCTTCTACTGGACCTGTGCGCTAACCGAGACAACCACTGGTGGAGTGGGGGCACTCCTGGCTTTCTTTTCCTGCCTGCTGTTTTTTCCTTCGCTCAGCCGTTCAAGGTTGGTGACTGTGTTTTCGTAAGCTTGATTGACATTCAACTTGAGTGAATTACTGATTTCGACGAAACTAGAAATGATGGTACTGCATTCTACTGGCGTCATCTGAGTCGCCAAGTGTTGTGGCAGCGAAAAGAAATTTTCCAGGGACGATACGATTAGGATCGAGCACACAAGAGGCGATGGATGAAGCTCTAGAAATATGTGTAGGAATAAGCGTCTGCCAGATTTTCAGCTACGTTGTGAGCCGAACGTTCCTGCAGTTATGAATCTAAAAAAAGAGAACGCAACAAAATGAATATCCGTCATATAAAGCTGAACTGAGGCTGAGAAGGTATATATGGACCTAGTTTGAAGGTAACAGCAGCACCCGTGTTTAGTTGACATTTTTTGACAACTAGAATTATTAAATGTAGACGTCACTCGAAGAGCTGAGACTTTTTAATGAGGTCGCTCACGAAGATTATTTGCAGCTGTGACAACCACTGCTTCTGATTGTCCAGAGCCTACTCCTGGAAACCGTAAATCTGAGCTCCTCTGCCAAGTTGAAAGATACGAAGCTTTCTGTTCGAGCCTTGATGTATTAAGGTGTTGTTTCTCCTTTATTATACCTTTGTTGTGCACTTTTCTCGAAACACTGCTATTAAGAGAAGACCCACCAACCATGGGCACTAGGGTAGGTGACACTCCAGTTGACTTTGTGAAAGGAAATTTGTTCGAAACACCCTCACTCACTACGTAGAATTCTAAGCCTATCGTAACCACGTGGGCTGTAAAGGAAGGAGAGTTTGGAATGTGACAACGTTAAGCACAACTCCACCTTCGCTAATTTAGTTTTTTTATGTTGCCTTCGCTGATTTTTGGCCAAAATTTCTGCAGTGTCCTTTAAACAGTAAGTGGATAGATCAGAGATTATGCATAACGAATCCCGTGGGACCCGTTATTGGATGACAATGACTATGAATTTTTATGGCGCAAGGGCGGCTTTAGCCAAAGAGCACCGTGGCACAAGGCCGCTTTTATTACACAAGTTGAGGTCAAAGACTCATTTCCCGAGCATTTCGCCCCAGATAAGCCGAGCACCAGGCCACGCGAAGGCTTGTCCCCATTGTATCACCGGTGGGTGCCCGGCGGCACTTCCCATTATTGGAGAGTTTTTGCATAAGTGTCAGCGTAGACGTATAGTTTTTGTGAAAAGTATACATCCCAAGGAGTCTGCTTCTGAGGCCTGCAGTGCGGCTCCCGTTGCATACTCAGGGAACCTAATCTCACGAAGTCGGGAGGAACCTAAGCCCTCAACCCTCCCAAGTTCAGGGCTGTCAAATCTGCTTAAGAGCCCCGCTTCAAGGCTCCGAAGTGAACCTCTTGGGCTGTGTATATCAGACAGACTGTACACTGCATTAAAGCATGCGTTCGCGCACACACAGTAATGAGATGTGGAGTAAGGTGGGGGTGCGCACTTCCCACTGCGCGTGTGTAATCGGAATCCCGTACATGTCTGCGCAATTACGTATTCACTATGCTAAAGTTATATATAGCCTGCGGCACTAAAGATGTGTTCAGCGGTCACTGTGGAAATTCCCGCCCTACTTCTCTATAGGGAGTATTCCGGACGTCACAGCGGCCGCCATTTTGTTGTCTGCTAAGCACTGCGAAAGGCTGCCGGCGTGTCTCAAGGAATTATCGCCTATTTCTCAGGCCTGCACTGCTGAATTTAGCTGCTGGCTGGAAAGCAAAATGGCGCGGTAAAGTGCAACCGGTTTTCAGCTGTGTGTAGACTGTTCACGCTTTATATCCCGTCAACACAAAACCCGAACAGCACAAACCCTTTTTGAAAGTTCAAAACCCGGCTTCGGTGTAAAGCAAAACTCTTAGCAAGAAACAGAACCTGGGTGTAGGTCTCTAGCAATAATGGAAGAGAAGTTTTTGCACCCTACGCGCTCTTAACGAGCAGCAGCTTGGCACACTGCGCTTTCTCCTCTCGTGGAGACCGCAGTGCGCGGCTTCATCCCTTATACTGTGACTGCAAGACGCGGCAGGGATGTGCAGGAAAGACGCGAAGCATTATTCTGTCTCCAGAGGACTTAAGCCCCGAAGCCGTCAATTCTGCCTCCAAAACAGGTGTGGCTGCCGCGGTAAAGGAATATTTGCTGCTCAGGCAACGCGCACAAAACTTCAAAGCACAGCTTGAGCACGCTTTCATTTCAAGTCCTGAAACAGGAGAATCCGCGAGAATAATGGTGCTACTTTAGGACCGAGCCAGGAAGGAGATGCGACAGTTATGTCATTTGTTCACGCGATGTGAGGATTTTTCACTTGAGAGCAACAAACTTATCTGCGCTCTATCACACAAGTTCTGCGCCGCTACGGTGGCTCATTGGTTATGGCGCTCGACTTCTGACCCGAAAGATGTGGGTTCGATCCCAGCCACGGCGGTTCAATTTCGATGGAGGCGAAGTTCTAGAAGCCCGTGTACTGGGCGATGTCAGCGCACGTTAAAGAATCCCCACGTGGTCGAAATTTCCAGAGCCCTTCATTACGACGTCCCTGATAGCGTGAGTCGCTTTGCGACGCTGAACCCCATAAACCAAGCCATAAACCATACACAAGTTCTAGAAACGGAGTAAAAGTATTGCAATGCAGCTCAAAACGCCAGGTAAAGGCGAAGTAAAAAATCCAACGGCTTGCAGAACTTTCACTGTACAGCATGATCTTATGAGTGGGATTATACATGTAAACACTCTGGAGGATTGTGAACGGCAGGTTTGGGAAAGCATGTCTGCGCTCGAAGCAGGCAAGAGCGGTGACGTGTTCCGCCGCGGCACCTGTACTAACGCTGCTCTTCGCGCTATTAAAGTGCCTGGAGTGGGATGGCTGCGCCAACAAAGTATAAATAAAGTCTCAGCACTAAAACGCCGGATTTGAGATCATTTATTACCGCCAACATATAGTGTTTATGACACATTGATTTGTGTTTGCGGTGCACACCTGCAAGACGCATCGTTTCAATGGCTTGACATAGGCTGTTTTGTGTCAGCAATATGGTTAAATTTAAAACGGTTTCCGACGCTGGTATTATTTCCCCCTCAAAAGCTGTTTGGCCATCATTTATGTCCAATATCTTAGAGCTATGAGCAGAGGAACGACACTGAGAGACTCTTCCTCCAGAGTATATGCAAATGAAGCTCACAAGCCGGTACAATCTGCATAAAAAAAACATGGAACCTGTTCCTGTTACCCGCATCGCTTACCGCGACTACAAACACTGCATTAATCGCAGGATATCTGGACAGGCGTAGAGAGAGTGAAATAAAGAGACTTACGGATAACCTACATGCTATGAAGCCTGATTGGGGTAACCGGAAGGAAGTGTTTTAAAATAGCTTTGTTCAAGTAGCTTTGATAAGCTTTAGGGTAGGCGGCAGGTCCCTTGGTCATCGAGTTTTATTTTCTCCAGAAGTCGGGGGTACGAATCGGGCATTATAATTTTCGTTCAAGTTCGAGTAAAAATTGGCTTTGTAATAAAAAAGATTGATAATTATGGTGGTCTACGTCTCATTTTCACAACCGAAATTACTGCTTTTTAACACTCGTTATTTTGCGGTACACGAGATATGCTGAATTTCTCACTCATAATTTTCTTAAAAAGTGCAGCGAACACAATTCCACTCCAGCGACTGTTTACACAGTCAGAAATATCTTTTTCTCTCATTTATTACAGTTAACGCGATACCCATGTCTTATCACAATAAGTCTGTGGTAGTGCTGCCTGCCTTTCGTTGGCCTTCAAAACGAATCGTTTAATAACAAGCTTTTGCGCATTTAAACAGACAGCTTTGAAGAGCCTCCGCGCCTTTCCTTTTTCAGTTTGCCTCCCACAGCCTTGAAGCAAGACGTCGTTAGCCTTTTTACAGTGCCATAAAATGGTGCTAGTAATGTTACTAGTGCTAGAATAAGGTTACTAGCTCTGGCTTCTTGCTTCTAAAGCTTATATTTCGCACTTATGTTTAGATTAACTCATGCCATCGATAATAGTCAGAAGAAGGCTTAAGTAATAAGTAATTTGTAAGCAAATACGGAAGGTGTTGTTCTGTTAGTGAAAGTCATAACAACGGTTTTGCGGATGTTAATCGTCATTTGCCATGTGTCGCACCATGAGCTAAATTCTGAAAATGATTTCTGAAGGTGTAAGTGGTCATCGGGGCAAGTAATTTTGTGATATAACACGCAGTCATCAGCATACAGACGTAGGTTAGAGATGATGTCACAAGGTAAGTCGTTAATAAAAATCAGGAAAAGCAAGGGACCCAATGCAGAACCCTGTGGAACTCCCGAGGGCACGTCTGCTATTCTAGAATTACTTCCGTTGAAAGACACAAATTGAGAACGATTGGAAAGAAAATTTGAAATCCAGTTGAGAAGGCGGGGGTTGTTCAGGATGGCGTTAAGTTTATACATTAGTTTCGAGTGGATCACTGTATCGAACGCCTGCGAAAAATCAATGAATATTGCGTCTATTTGATTGCCCGCATCCAGGTTAATGCAAATATCATGAGTGAATTCATTAAGTTGTGTCAAAGTGCTGAAACCGCGTATGGAGCCATGCTGAGCATTCGTTAATAAATGATGTGATTCCAAGTATTTCATAATGCGTCTGTAGACGATGTGCTCTAAATTTTTTACATGCATGAGAGGTTAGAGATATTGGTCTATAATTGGATAGTGTTAGCTTGTCACCGCTCTTGAATAAAGGGAAAACTTGAGCCATTTTCCAGGATGAAGGAACCGTACAGGAAGCTAGAGACACGCGAAATATGACAGCAAGGTATGGACAGGTCCATAATGAGTTGCGTACCAAAAACAAGTTCTGGATGCCATCAGGTCCAGCAGACTTCTTCGTGTCAAGTTACAATATTAGGTTCAAAACACGTTCTTCACTAATATTAATATCGTTGATTGGCACGGCACTACGAACAGTGATGACTGGCTGGATGACGTTGTTGTCACAAGAAAATACGGAGTGGAAGTTCTCATTAAATGCATTGGATATATGAAATGGATCGTTTGTAGATTCATTGCTAATCCTCATTGCAGTAGCTGTCGAATCACGTGGAAAAACAAATGACCAAAATTTACGCGGGTTAGTTTTTATTAGATCCTGCAGCTCCACACGGAAGAAAAAATCCTTAGTGGAGTTAAGTTTCAATCGAAGCTCTTCTTTCGCTTTGATGAAACGTGCTATGGCGGCCTGATTACCTGAGCGCTTCGTACGCCTAAGTCTGTGTACACGCCGTGTGAGATGTAATATATCTCGTGTCATCCAGGGAATTTTCGTATATTTTTTTAAAAATAAACTTAAAGAAATATGACAGTCTACATGAAAAAGCGAAGAAAATAACAAACTACATTCAGTAAAACCTATTCCAGGAGAATGAAGATAATGCAGACATCAGGAATGTTTTATAGAGGTAATTTTATGCCGCCTGCGCATCGGACACACACACCTAAAACAAATTTGTACTGACAAAACAAGACAAACTCTTATATGAAAAATGTGGACATGAGTCCACAGCAAATCACATGTTATTCCCGTGAACACAACTCGAACGGCTAAGGAAAACATGTTTTACTGTATTTTACAACGAATGCATTCCCTTCCACAACGATTTACTTTTAGGAGATAATCCCCTTGTAGAGACTTCATATGTTCTTAGTTTTCTGAAAGGAGCGGCGATCCTAAACAAAATATATTATCATATAACTATTAATTCTAAAAATTCTTACCCTGTGCTTTGACACATTTTGTGATACACCTCATCCATTTTCTCAGGCCTGAGAAAAAGGCTGAGGTTTACAATCGATTTGTTGGGCTCCTCAGAGTCCTTGTCCGCACAAGGACTTTCGCTGAGGACACCCAATTCTTGAAAGAAATTATACCATGTGTACGGCGCATGATAGCCTGAGTTGCTTATACGCCATAAAACCCAGTACAATGCAATACAGTACAATTCAATACAATACATGGTGTCGTAATGTTTTTTAGAAAGTATGCGAATTTGACGCTTAAAACTGAATAATCGGCTCCGGTGTCGAGCAACGCGCTTTGTGATGTGACCGTCGACAAGCACAAATATGTCTAGTGAAGACCGGTCCTCATGATCAGAAGCTGCAGTGGTGGTTGATGTCGTGAAATTCGATGTCGTGATGCTGTGGGTACATTTCCTGAGGCCTGGTGTAGCGAAATGTTCATGGCGCACTGAACTGGCACGTTCGCCATATCACCCTAGTACTGACCCGCTGCTGACATGGGCCAAAGAGAATTATCCGGGAGATTTTTTTAAAATCTCTAGTCCAGCCTGACGGCAATGCTTTCGGTTGCCACTGCTATCTACTGCCGGCCGTAGCACAAACATGGGCAGGCACCATTAATTGACGCTTCGCGCTGAAGGTTTCCGCATTGACTATTCAGAGTCATAGGATTCGTCCTAATGAACGCATTACGGCACTGTTGCAGGTACCCATAGCGGGAGTAAGTGGAAACCGCCTAGCTTTTTAATGCGCCTCTGGCCTGTAGAAGGCACATGGGTGTCGCCGCCCAACGTTGCCAACGCACAGTTTCCAGCGTAACCACCTCCTTCGTGAGACAAATCAGTCATGGAAACGTATACATATTAGGTTTAGGTCCTCTAGGTCAGAGACTTAGCCTGGTAAATAAGGAACTCAAAACAGACAAAGAAGAAAACCATGCGCACCATGAAACACAATGTGCGGATGTTTTCTGTCGACTGTACAGCGCGCAGTTTATTTACTGTGTGCGTGAAGAGGCTCGCCAAGCTGGCTACATTTGTACATATCGAACCGCTTCCCCTCATTGGAAGCCGTGCGAGCTGGAGCGGTTTCCGGCGCTTGCTGAACGGGCTAATGACAGAGGCTGCGTATGCTCGCACGTGCTGCAGTTCGACATTGCCCCCTGCAGCTGGGCTTATTTCCGGATGTTTTGAAGCTCGCTTCGGTTCCTCTATTTCCGACCGCATGCCACGTGCGGTGCTGACTGGGTAGAGCTGCTGTGACCGGCTATTTTCTATGTGCCAACTAGTGGGAAAAGGAGAGGGTGAAAGATAGATATCATGTATTATATTAGATATGTAGAAAATTAGCACGCAAACAACTAAAGCGATGTTGAGCAGTCTCGGAAAGGAACAAAATTTTAAAATAGGTTGCGAGGTGCTGGAAGTGGCAAAATAATAGATCTTCTTAGAACAGGTAGTGACCGCAGATCCGTACCATGCAAGTGAAATAACCGGAGAAATATGAATGGCGTGGAGCGTATTTTTCAGGTTCTGTCAGATCAGATCATGAATGGCAGTTTGCAGATATCCCTCAAGAGAAAGGTATATAACACGTTATCTTACTGGTACTTACCAGTGCGGTAGAAACGCGGAGGCTAACGAAAAAGGTTCAGCTTGAGTTAAGGACAACGCAGCGAGCCATGGAAAAAAAATGTAGGTGTAACGTTAACAAACCGGAAGCGGGCAGGGTGGGTGAGGGAATAAGCGCGGGTTAATGACATCCTAGTCGAAATCAAGAGGAAGAAATGGGCTTGGGCAGGGCATGTAATGCGAAGGCAAGATAACCGCTGGTCCTTAAGGGTAACGGAGTGGATTGCAAGCGAAGGCAAGCATAGCAAAGGGCAGCAGAAGGTGAGGTGGCCGGATGACATTAGGAAGTTTGCGTGTATAAGGTAGCTATTGGAGAGTTATGACAGAAGCCTTTGTCCTAGAGTGGACGTAGTTAAATTGATGATGATGATGATGAAAATAGAAGTGCTTTGGCGCACGAAGTCAAGATGGTCAACTTCAGCCAGGAGAGATAAAAAATTAACTTTTTCCCCAACTTCCATGAAACTTGCACTGTCGCCACACTGCAATGCCTTCGAAGGTCATAGCCCTCAGATATGAATCGTGCGTATCGTGTCCGTTGAGTCGGAACCGGCACAAGCTCATCATTACGCGTTCCGTACATAGGTTGTGGTCTCGGCTGACAATGCTTCCGCTGTTCCCAAACAGACGAAAGCGTCGTGCCTTCTAGCAGCCACGTTCCCATGACGTCTTTGGTGCAGTTTAACACTGACAATGAAGGTTACCGTTTATAGCCTGTCACCGCTGTTCTAGCTGCAGTTATGTGCTAGCTTGCACAGATGTTAAAAAGCATCAGTTCTGAGGATGATTTGTACGGAGTTTGCCTCTGCGTAAATGGCTAGAGCAGAAGCTAGAGGTAACGGGAAGCAGAATGTTTGTAAAGAGGTGTGCAAAACTAAGCCAAGCACTGAAAACTTGAAACCTTATGCTAAAGGTGACGGAAACATTTCAAGCAAGCACAAACACGTCAACAGTCTGAGATCATTAGGCTTTCAAGCGCGCCACGCCTGCCGATGCTAATGAAATTTAAACACTTCTTATGTACGGCGGTAGTTGCGGGCAGCTTCATTGTTTTTGGGAACTTCGTAGACGGCCTTGCTGGTTATATCCCTAAAGTAAAAGAAATGAAATGCAAAACTGATTGACTAAAAATGTCATTTTTTTCTAAAAACAATAAACGAATGGTATAAGTTGCCCCGGGAAGTCGTTTGAACAAAATCTAATGAATCGTTTTCCGCGTTGTTGTAGTTTTGTACTTGTGTTTGTTTGTATAAATTTATGCTTCAATGTATTTTGTGGTAGTATTTTTTTCTTTTTCTGCAACTATGTTGTACGATTATGTTATAACTCTTTCCCCCCACTGCAATGCCAAACAGGTGCCGTGGGTAATGTGATAAATAGATTATAAATAAATAAATAAACCACCGTTGATTCACAGTTATAGCTTGATAAGCATAGTTCCGAGGCTACAGTATAGGAGACACTCGTTTCGCTTCTTTACCAATGTGTGAAACAATCGACATTACTAACGCATATTTCAGCTTATGGCTGCCGCCTTAAAACATAAGGAAGTTTCACAGCCATGACAAGATTGTCTTGTGTTGCACATGGGGAGGGTTCTAAAAGAATTTAATGCTTTTGCCCTGTAATACTTCACGTATGACCAGTGATCGGCGTGTAAAATTGTGGATCACTTTTATTTACGCCCGGAAAATACGGGAATTCCTAAAATAGTTGCGAAAACGGACGTCTAAGTATATTCAGGAAAGAAACGCAAAAAATGATAATGCAAGCAGGTAGGAGTTGAAAGCCTGCTAAAAAGTATATTCATGCAAGAGTCGACCCTCCCGGCTAAACTGCCTAAAATTTCTGATGGTAATGTTGCGGTGACAGGTGATGTATCAGATTTTAAATTTTCTCTTCATGTACTGAATGAGCCCGCATATTTTTGAGCAGGTTCATCATGTTCAAGCATTTAGGCAACATCACCATCCTTAATCTAACTACACCCACTGCAGGGCAGGGCGGAGGCCTTTCCCATGTCTCTCCAATTAATCCTGTCATTTGCCAGCTGCGTCCACCGTATCCCCGCAAACTTCTTAATCGCATCCGCCCACTTAATTTTCTGCCGCCTCCTGCTACGCTGGCCTTCACTTGGAATCCACTGCGTGACACTTAAGGACCATCGGTTACCATGGCTTCACATTACATGCCCTGCCCAAGGCCATTTCTTCCTCTTGATTTCGATTGGGATGTCGCTAACCCGCATTTGTTCCCTCACACAGTCTGCCCGCTTTCGGTCTCTTAACATTTTGCACTTATCATTTTTCTTTCCATTGCTCGCTGCGTTGTTCTTACTTTAAGCTTAACCCTCTTCGCTAGCCTCCACGTTTTTGCCCCCTAGGTGAGTACTGGTAAGATACAACTCTTGTACACTTTTCTCTCGGCCGCCGCGGTGGCTCGGTGATTATGACGCTCGGCTGCTGACCCGGAGCACGCTGGTTTGATTTTTTGTGATTTTATTTCACGCCTGTATGTTATTGTCGATTTCTTAATTCCGGAGCTTTTAATTATTCAAATGTTTTGTTTACTTTTTTTGCTAGTATTTTGTGCCAGTACTTCTGTGCTTCAAGCTCTTCCTTCAACGTTCCATAGTTCCCCAGTATCTTTTCTACTGCATAAATTCTACTCCTAGGCTATTCCGCTTCCTTTGCAATGATCCTTGCGTTTTTTGTTTGCAGTAAAAAATTTTCTTTTTATGTTTCATGTGGGCCTTTCCTGTTTCGGCTTCGGCCTGCAGTATTTCGTAAATAAATAAATTGCTTGTCAAAATCTAATAATTTGTAATCTGCTTTAGCCAGCATCTGAATTGTGTTCAGGTACAGCGCGACATCGAGGAAGGAGTGTTGTTTTGTCATGCAAGGATGTTCGAAGACCAAAGGTGCTAAAACGGCCTTCGCACAATCGCTGAGACTGCGGTTTTCGTGATTGCGCTTTGTGTTGGTGAAATCCATCGGTGTTTGGTGGAAAGACTGCAAGTAATTTCCGGCAGTGTTTGTTTCGAGATATTTTGCTCAATCGCGATCGCACTGGCGGAAATTGGGGGCGCTGTAAAACGTCAGATAAGATGACTTTTAGGATAAATAACTAACATCTGGCAACTGACTGCAACCAGCTGGGACCGCTTGCCGAGTCTGAGCACGAGACTCCTATACCTCTCTTTATTTTCTCCGCAGGCGGCATGACTCGTAATGAGCGTAACACTATTATGAAAAGAATTTACTGTCCCTGTACGCGTTCTTCTTTCTCACTTATACTTTACTGTGCCGACTGACCAAGTGTGAACAGCTCCTTCAAGCGAAACACTTCTGCATTCGGCATTACCTAATTCTTTTGACATGAACGTAAATCATGCCATTTGGTCTACAGGTCTTTTTTGTAAGCTATAATGAAAGCATATTACCAGGCCGAGACGCACGGTGATTAAGAATGTGCAAATAAACATTCCAATTCCTCGGGTTTCTACCTAACTGACGGCAGCCTCAGTCTGAGCATAAGCAAAATCAGCAATAACTTCTTACTCTGACTACCTGAGGCGTTTCCGGCCGTGTACGAAGTAACTGAATTTCAAAGTCGGAATCCCTCTCGAAACAAAGACAAAAGCGCAGGAGGATTCAGATAACTACAGTATATATGCACAGCTTCAACATTAAAATCACATTTTTTTTTCACTATGAATAAGGAAGAAAAAACAGTACACGAAGAATGATTTCTTCTTTATACCGACGGCTCCTTGTGTTTGCAGGTAAAGCCAACAGACTGGAACAGAGCGGGAGGTTAAGCCGGCCTCACGCCACTCCTTGAAACCTTACATGGCTTTGGCATTGTAATCAGACTAAGGAAAAGAAATCACCGCCCGGAGATGACGGGCACAGCATTGTTAAGTCCTTGTCATGAAAAGCGGTTTCGTATTAAGTCACCCACATGTACTACTCCTGGGCGAAGTAAGGAATGGGTGTGCTGTCGTTCCTTAAGACCACCAAGCTAACGAGACGTCATAACCGTAAATTTGCAGGATAAAGAACTAACATCTGGTAATTGACTTTTCAAATTTAGCAGCCAGGCGTTTGTTAGGCGGCTGCGGAGCACGAATAGCCACTCTCACACGCTGACATAGCGTCAAAAGCAATTATATTTATCTACGCCTAATACTATGCCTCATTTGCACAAGAATTCATCTCACATCGCCGCGGGCGCCATCAAAATGTATCTGTTCCGGCAGGCCACACAACCTCATTTTCAATATCGTTTGTTCCCAAGACATCAAGTCACTGGAACCACCTTCCCGCATCGACAGTAAGCTTTGCTAACGAAAATAACTTTCGTTCCGCTGTAATTAACAAAACTGAACTCGCTATAATTGTACAACTGTTTGTTTCGTGAACTGTAAATATGTTGATAGTGTATGTTTTGTATGTTGTCATTATATTAATCAACTCCCCTCTTTATAGCATCTGCCCGGAGGATATATGTAAATAAATGAATAAATAGATAAATAAATTCATTTCAGTTCCCCTTATTACCTTCGAGACTCAGGCCTAGTGTATTACGTAAGGGGTGGATTTTACAGAGAAGTAAAAACATTTGTTGCCAGCTGAGTTGAACACATGATAGGATCTTTTACGACTTTGACAAAGGGATGGGCATTTGATAGCAACGATGCACAATGAAAGGCCAATCCAGCCTAATGCTGCGCAGAGCAGGAGGCAACAAACGTGGTCGGATGGGCACGAGGCTGGGTAGCTTGCAGAATATGGTCAGTATTAGAACGTATGAAAGAACATGGTGTGATATAGTCTGCGTAGTCATGTTTGCTGGGAAATAACTTGCAAAGCATGGTTAGAGTGGCGGTATTGGATGCTTTGATGGCCCACTACGATTTGATAATTGCTACCGATCCCCTCATGTCTTTTAAATAAAAAAAAGTTAGCATGAGATTTTAGCTAACCCTCTTATATATACCATATATCATTCGCTTTAGTGACACTCTCCCATGCAACTGGTACGATCGGGAAGGAATGATCATTTCATCTCAAAAAGCCTATTTTGGAATGGTATTTGGTCTTATGGTGTATGGCTGGTATATACACGAGGTTTTTTTTTTTTATAAGCCTATATAACGGATGTACATGGCATGGTGTTTTATTGCAGTTCAGATAACATTTCAAACAACTTCCCTTTTTCTGCCAGTTTTCTTCTCATCACGTGCTATTGTTATCGCGGACGGCACGTGCATTTGTACTTGCGGCTTAGCACTTATTCATGTTCGTGTTTGAGCATTACTTCGATCGCGAAGGGCATCGCTACCGATGCGTAACTCCAGTGGTGAGTAGTGCCCATGATGACGCACACGGGTTATCTGAAAAGAGGTGCTTCATGCTTAGAGCGCATGTGATAGCCGCAGCAATCGAATTAGGATTGGGAGTATTGGGCAGCGCCCAGTACGCTGTCAGAGACGCCCAGCAGATCTCGTTTTTTCGTTGGCAAAAGTTTCTCCTGGGGACAGGATGCTTTAAAAGCTTCCTGTGGTCACCACTACCTAACCATCTGTCCAAAGTCATTGGCATGGCGCTAACACAGCCGCCACTTTATTCTCCTTTAGTTCCTTTTGGTTACTACATTTCGCATGTTTCCAAATTCCCGCATTCTTTGTTCTTGCCTATTCCAATCCGCAATTTTTCTCTCTCGCACTTCTGACAATGGAGCGTTATTTAAACAGGGATAAAACGCGCTATGAAGGGGCTTAAAGCATCACTGTCAGAGCAAGCCAAGCAGTGCACCTGTGTAAACCCGGCTAATATTCATGGAGACAGGTGTCGGCATTCAATCTTGCTGACCTGACAGAGCACAAAAAAGGGCCGCTTCAACAAGTTCGCTTGCGTAAGTGGTGAGAATGGTTCCACCATGTCCGCGCCGGAATCATGACATCTGGAAAGGGAACATGTTACGGAAATTTATAGCTGGTCCTGGAAAGCGCAGATGGGGTCACGGCGCTTCTCACAGCTCGTGTGCGTGTTTGAACGAGTGCTGGCTGTTGAGGTTTTATGGAGGATCGGCAATGGTGTCCCGGTGCCCACATGCGCAACCCGTTCAGATGTGGACGTGCGCATGCGCGATAGAACACGCGCGACTGCCACCCTAGCGGCAATATTTTGGTGCGTAAGGGTGCGAGCATGCCGTACATCGTCTTTTACAGCACATCTGACGAACCACGCTGCGGGCAACTTAACCGACGTGCTTGGTTCAACAGCAACGCGTAATGAAAAAAAATATTCCACTGCATAGATACTCTCCGGAAAAAATTAAAACGGAAATCTGAAAATAACTTTAATGTGTTTGATGAACTTTGCTGTGTCAAGTTTGAAGCATGTGCCAACTCCGGGAAAAAACACTGAGGGAATAGAGTGTTAGCGATTATACGTTCACAATCATCAACACGTATTGTGAGCCTGTAACGCTGGGAAACTCAAAGGCAGGTTCTTAATATCTGAGAACTTACTCCCGTTTACCTTCGTGATAAATCTCGCTTGAAAACCGTGGTAGCATAAAGAACCCTTTCCCCTTGTGATACCGCCTCGTCAACCATGGATGGATGGATGGACAAACGGACGGACGGACGGATAAAACGACCCTTTAAATCGGGCGGTGGTTCAAGCCACCTAGCTATGACTTGTGAAATTTTACTCTTGTCTTGATTTTAGCCATCAATCAGATAACCTTCGCTCGGTTACTTCTACACGCTTAAAATCTACTTTCCCTTCGCTGTCCTTAAACCCCAATGCCTTGGATAAATCAGCCCCGCTGCTTTCCGCTGTAGGGTGAAGCCCTTTACAGAAAAGTATCAAGTGTTTAGCCGTTTCCTCCTCCTCTCCACACGCAACGCACAACGTGTCTATCTCGTGGTACCTGACTCTATATGTCTTAGTCCGCAAAACTCCCGTCCTGGCCTCAAGCAACAGAGCTTCACCATGTCCTAATACCGCCGCACCACCTATAGAAGTTGGAACGACCTAATGTAAACACGAAATACCTTTGAGGCTGCAAAGGGAGCTGTTATGTACTGACCGCACTGACAGGCCTGCTTCTGGCATTACCTAAATGCATATTCGTGGCTGGGACCTGATAGCGCTTACGATGCAGTAGACGGCGCTCTACAAGGCGGGTTCCGGAAATTAGCTTCTCTGTTCTTTCGAACGCCTCAACGTGTCGCTGTTCCGATCGCGAACAAACTTGAGCAAACATTGGGAATACTGTATGAACGACTGGATCTTCACAATGATTGGCGCAGAACACGCACTTGAAGCTCAGACTTCACTTAAATCTCTCCAGGTTGTGAAAGCGGTTATAAAATTATTTTATCATCGAATGCATTGCAGCAGCTTTGAGCGTAATTTTACCTTTTTATGCACTGTTTGGTAACCCTTATCTTGGCATGCAAGAAAGAAAAGCACAGCGTTTGGGAGTAAATACCATTCCCTTGCGTCACTTTACAGTGAGTTCACGCAGCCATTAAACATGTTTTCATCTAACCGGACTATCGCAGATGACTATCGTCAGTGCTTCGACATGGCTCGTTCTTAATTTTCACAGACATATGTCATTTCAAAGCAGAGCAACGTGTTCGTTCTTATCAGAAAGTTTCTTGTAGCTATTGTGACTGCGACGATCAGCGAAGATGATGCAGGCGTATAGAAAACAGGCAGAAAGGTGTAAAACTCAAATTTGTTTATTGCAATAAATTGCGTCCTTGAACGAAAGAAGCTCTGGGGAGGCGACTTCAACACGTGCACCTTGCAGATTATGAAATCAGAATGAATGTCGCTCTCGACCACACTTAACATTAACATAATTAGAACTTTCCCGACAGCGCGCCTTCACCGTCGCGAAATCCCGAACATCCTTGAAGCTGTCGCCATCGATATCGCGCATCTCGAGCGATATGGTCGCGTCCAGTGAAAATACTAAAGATAACTTGCCTTGCGTCCCTAGTAGAAAGCGATAAAGCCACATGCCGCCAGTGATAAACATCTTTTTGAAAAAAAAAAAGCTTCGAGAGAGTGTTGTGTCAAACGCAAAGGCTTCACTTCCAGGTCAAGCATAATATCGCGTATTCATGTCTACACGACGGAAGTTTTTAGTAACTTGTTGATGTTGCAATATTTAAGGCGCGTTGATTTCACGCTGCCTTGCTGGAAGCGGTTTGCGTTGGTAAAGCCTAATCTGAGACAGAAAAACAAACTTCACTTGTCTGTGTAGAAAACGCAAGGGGAACGCGTTGTCGTGTGTGTTTTTATCGGCGAGCGTGGGAAAACTTGGTCTGCGAATGTGGTTTCTTTTCGCGGTCTAAGCAAAGTGTGCCGCTGACAGCGCGATAACTGTAGGAGAGTGCGAGTGAAAAGAAACAAAAAAAAACCAGCCAACACGATTCCACCATAAGCAAGCCGTTCTTCAGCTGCCTTGGTTCGTTGTTCTGTTGTTTGTGCGGCTTACAGAACTGCTGCATACAGGATGCTGCATTTAGTTCGTAGTCTAGGCAGACGTGCCCAACAGTCATGCCGGTGTTTGCGGGTTTAGTGTAGGTCAACTGGAGCAGTGAGAAAATCAACGAAACCGCGGCTGTAGTGTGCTGCATCGACTGCCTCCTTCTGCCCATTTTTTTTCGCTGAGCCGTTCAAGGTTGGTGACTGTTTTGATTGATATTAGACCGTGGCTATAATTGATACGGAAGAAACTAGGGGAGTTGGCAGGGGTTTGCGGGCGTTGAAATGAAATTGTTAGCGGACGAAATCGTATAGTATGCACCTAGTGCTGGGAGAACCGGGATACGTGGTTTGAAGAAAGCTGCGTTATATTTTGTCTATTTATTTGCTACAGCATGTGCGGAGTACAATTGAACGCAAATATAAAAAAACGCAAGAAGATGGGTATGCACTTTAGATGTTTCAGCTCACACTAAGCGGGAGTGCACAGACTGCTGTCAGTAGGCATACGCAGCAGCAAGGTGTGGTTGCAGAATGTTTCGAATTCGAGAAAGGAGTTCAAGTAGCTCGCTCACGAAGATTGATTGCTTGCATCTATGACTATTATCTGATTATCAACCACTAACCTTCCAAAAAACAAACCTGAACTACTCTTAAAAGTGCCCTCTTCGAAAATACGAAGCTTTGAATTCATTCGGTGCTCTACTATCTTTTTCTTTTACCATGAAATCATGCAGCTTTTGCGCACTTTACAGTCATCTGTCGTTCACGTAGTTCGCAGCATTTCGCTTTGTCGCACCCTGTTGTTAGCAAACCTCCATCAAGCATTCCTTTCAAAGGTCACTATGAGGAAACATAACATATGGCGCCGAATCGCGCGTTGCATAACGCTCAAAATGATTAAGTACGCAAGGCTCACTTTCTGACAATTACAGTTCTATACTGCTGTAGGAAGCAATGAATTTAGCTGTCACTCGGACCTGTAGGTTCCCAGTAATGTAAGTTGTATGTTACGGCGTGTTCAACTAAGTGCAAGTTTCATTACGGTCTCCACGCGCGAATTGCTGCATGCACTGAGTTTGACTTCACACCTTGTGCAAAGGTGGCAGGGCGGTTCCGGATCATGGTTACCAGTAATAACCTGCGAGTGCGCTTAGCTGCATCAGGCTGGCAGAAGAAGCTCAAGGTCCATGAAAACAGCAAATATTAAATATTTCTTGCGCTTTGGCTTCGGCCTTAGGTTGTCTCTGGGCAGGGTTAGATTACGTCAGATGATTTGTTCGCCGAATTTTTTTAGCGTCACCCATGTAGCGTCCTTCCATGCGTCACGGCATCCCCGCGAGGCAGTGCGGCCCGTAGGTACGGCCAATGTTCGAGCTTAACGTCGTCTTTTCTATTCGTTATTTCTTTTTTTTAATAGATCACATTTGCGTTTTTGTGCAGGGGCGCCTGCCGGCGTGCTTTCTGTTATTATAGTTCATCCTGTAACAGGAACCATGGGCTGAATTACAGGCATTGATGTATCTGGTGTGCATGTGACTCTCAAAATTTAATGTATTCTCATAGAAAGCAATTTCTTAGCTATGCATCTCGTTTGTGAACGCTTATATCATTCACCGAGATTAAGAAAACCAATTTTCTCGATCGTTTTCAGACCAGTTTTGTTTTCTGCAAAGGAGAAAATAATCGGCACAGAGCCTTGAAAAAATCTGTCGAAGCTCACAAGAAAAAAAAAACGGCCCAGGTTCAGCATAAGACCTTCTTGAACCAAACTGTTTGGTATGAATACCATACCATTTCCTTTTTACACTTTTATGCTTGTTCCCGACGCGCTGACATGTACAACTGCTGGTATTCGGCACGAATAAGCCTCGTTTTGTTCTTTATAGGCAACAATAATAATTGGTTTTTGGGGAAAGGAAATGGCACAGTATGTGTCTCACAACTCGGCGGACACCTGAACCGCGCCGTAAGGGAAGGGACAAGGAAGGGAGTGAAAGAATTGTTTTTTTTGTGGGGGGAAGGAAATGGCGCAGTATCTGTCTCATATATCGTTGGACACCTGAACCGCGCCGTAAGGGAAGGGATAAGAGAGGGAGTGAAAGAAGAAAGGAAGAATTAGGTGCCGTAGTGGAGGGCTCCGGAATAATTTCGACCGCCTGGGGATCTTTAACGTGCACTGACATCGCACAGCACACGGGCGCCTTAGCGTTTTTCCTCCATAAAAACTCAGCCGCCGCGGTCGGGTTCGAACCCGGGAACTCCGGATCAGTAGTCGAGCGCCCTAACCACTGAGCCACCGCGGCGGGTCGTGAAAGAAGGGAAAAATCAGTTTTCGGGATAAACTGCGACTGTTATTTTCACGAGACACCTTGTTCATATAACCCTTCCTTTTACCGTTAAACTCAACCCTGTATAGCTCCCTGACTTAGATTGAAAAAAAAAAACAGTCACAAAAGACAAGGGACAAGAGAAGGAGTGCACACGCCACAACGACTGGACTGTCAACTTGACAGTCCAGTCTTGACCAGTCGTTGTGGCGTGCACACTCCTTCTCTTGTTCCTTGTCTTTTGTGACTGGTTTTTTTTTCAAGTTACTATGAACCAACTGGCCCGCATTTCAACCCTTCTCCCTGACTTAGGTCATTCGCGAACCGCAGGTGGTCTAAATTAATCCGGTGCTAACTTCTTCAAAATTACAGTCGCTTAGGGGCGTTAATATCCGACAATCCCCAATCTGCTTTCACTGTTATGTGGGCGTTATGTCGCCGTTAGGTTGGCGACTGGAAACTTTTTCCTTCACATTAGGTAGGAATCATGCCACCATGCCAGTTCTCGCCTCGGACGCCTCGATTGATTTCTAAAGTGCTTTTTTGAGACTAGTGCTTGACTAAGTTCATGCTAGCGGTGTCCATCGACACAACTGGCACAATGAATAAGTATAGCTACTTTATGCTTGTGAATCCACGTGTTTTGTGCTGTCATTTATTTTCTGCTAGTCATCGTGCAGTATAACGTTTATCGAGATGAAAATTTTGGTTGTGCCCATTAATTAATTTTACGGGTAGTGGCGCAAAACACCCTAGGTGTAAAATTAACAACGCCTTTCCTGAGGTCCTTTTTGGATTGGTTGGGAGCCTCGAGTTCCGTGCCCGGCTAAGGATAGTCGCTGAGGTCACCCGACCTTATTTGAAGCTTTAAGACTACCCTTTCCTAAAATTTGTTTCCTTTGTCACCACCTACTAATACCAACTAACTTTTTGGTCTTCTACACCGCCAGTGGTTTTATTTAAATCATTATAAAATTCTACAGATAACATTTTTTTATACCTTGAGCTTGGCGCCTGACAGCCTTAAAATCTTGCGCTCCACTAAACTATACCCAACACAGCAGAACACATAACAACGCCGTTTCTGGACCACGCATTTAACGAATGGTTACGCGAGTCTGTTAGAGTATTTAAAATACGGTTCTTTTTGCGTCAATGGTAAGTTAGGTTGTCTGTACTCTTTTAGCTGCCGACATCGTTCAGACGCCGTTGTATGGACGACATTATCGTATTTGATCAATGTTCCATCTTGAAGCTGAGGGTTCCCTTCTTTATACAGTGCGCAATAAATGTATATCTGGCAAAAACGTGCCGCACTAGTACTGCGGGCTGTTCAAAGGATGCCATAAATAAAGAAAAAAAGGGTGCTGCGTTAATAAATTATACCCTGCCGGGTTAACCCTTGATTTCGTTTTCTTTAATTTTTCTTCTTTTTCTGTGGTTCGTAATATTCTGTCCCGTATGCATGGCCCAGAATCCTGCTAGTGGCTCTAGGAAATGTCATGGAAAAGCATGGATTTAAACATGAACTTGTTACTATTCAGCTATCGCGTACTTCGACCAGCGCCAGGGTTAGGAAAGTCCAACTAGGTTCGGTTTGAAATACTTCGGCACACACTGGTGACTCAAGGAGAACTTGTCACTAAAATGAATAATTCCTGTGCGTACAAGAAGCTGTAGAAACACCAGAGATGGCCATATTTTGTGAGGCGCGGAAAACGAAGTCGCCTTGTTTTCGCACGCGGTGGTTCGAATCCCACTCGGCCATGAAGTTTGTTTTCTTTCTGCTGAATACCGTTGTCATGTCAACGATATGACGCTCCAGTTGGTTTTCTTCCGGCCGCTATGCGAATAATTGGCGCTGACGTCTGGAAGTTTTCTACACTTTCCAGCGCGTCGAAACGGGCTGATTACTTCGAAAAGCATACGCGAAAGTATTCGCGTTTAGCTTTACGCACAATTGTCGGCGAGGGCACTGACACGGTCTTGCTGCCGTACAGGAAAAGGAGCGACAGGCGAACATCGCTGGTAATGTTACTGCTCAGAGCTTCACGTCAATACATAGGCAGTAATTTGAAGCGTTAAAAGAAAATGGGTCAACCGAGATTTCGGCCGCTAACACGTACTAAACGCGTGGACCTAAAGGCGAGCGTCGTCCATTCGCTTGACCAGAGCGCTGTGATGGAGCCAGTCGGCGCAGGCACACGCATCGAAGCACAGTCCAGGGTCATAGTCGTCTCCTAGGCTGTTCCGAAATCTGTTCGCCACACCATATTTGTTTTTCGCTTATCTTATTGCTAGCACGACGAAGGCCACTCCCACATCTCTACGAGGATAAGGTTAATTGAAGAGATATGGAAAGGGCGTTTGCCCTGTAGTCAGGCAATCAGGTTGATAAATATGATTGCCAGCGCACACGCCACCGATGTTCCGGACAAGCCCCAGGTGGTCGAAATTATTCCGGAGCCCTCCACTACGGCACCTCTTGATTCCTTTCTTCTTTCACTCCCTCCTTTATCCCTTCCTTTACGGCGTGGTTCAGGTGTCCAGCGATATATGAGACAGATACTGCGCCATTTCCTTTCCCCAAAAAATCAATTATATATATATAAATGTCGCCAACTGCTTAGCCTCATGCTCAACGTTTCATGGACAAAATGTCGTACTCAACGTATCACTTGCTATTTTGTTGGCAGTAGTTTACTCAACTGTTTTAAAATAGATGATTGTATTTCCATTCTGACATGTAGGCATAAGAAAAGCTGGAAAAATTCGTTTTTGTCGCGCATGTGTGAAAAAAGAAGTGCTTTGCTACTCTTAGTTTTTCATGTGCGCGCATGGTGGTGCTTGTACGCTTTTAAAGAAAAAGCGAAACTCTGATTTCTGAGATTGTATTGTGGAATGCTAAGCCTGTTCCTGTAGAGAACATTTCGGACAGCGGTCGCCTCGTGTTCGTATGCCTTACGCTCCCCTGCGAGGTGGTGACTCTGAGCACTGAACACGTTCACTGCACCATATCCTGGCTTCATGGGTTTTTTTTTTCTTCCAGCCACTTCCACCAGCCACTTCTTAACCGCACACCCTAATAAATAGGCGGCTGTGCGCCCATCACCGCCGCCTTGTATCGGCCTGCCATCTCACCTCTCGCCCACCTTCGCTCTTCATAAGCGCCACCCATAACTGGAAAGTCTACTTCCGCCCTCCACGAGGCCTACATCTACCAGAAGTCGACCCAGCAGCTGGAACGAGAAGCTACGGCCAAATGAAATTCGGAGACGAAATGGGGAATACAGGTGCCCTCCATAAGCCCCTTCCATTAGACATCACTTCCCCGCTATACTTGCTTAGCTGCCCGTAACTTGGGGGCGCCTGTCCACCATTCACCGCCATCCTCTCTATCCACCTTCACCTAACTTCCCCTTCCAGAAAATGGGCTTGCGTTCGTGATGTCTCGGCCTAGAGTAAAAGGAAACGCATCAGAAAGGACAACCTATATAAAAATAAAGTAAAGCATTCGACGTCTCATCGCTCTATTTATTTTCACACGCATGCGCAAAGAGAACATGGTCATTAAAGCTGTGCATAGTTCTCGCACCTTCAACCCGATGGCGACGCTATTCGCAATGGCAATAAAGCGCTAATATAAAAGTATGGGCGCTTTGGTACTGCTGTAGGTGGCGCCTGCGTAATAAAATGACCCTGGTAGTCTGTTTTATGAAACGAATGAACGCGCTTTTAAGCGAACGTACCAAAATCGCCTCAGAAACGACGTAGTATACGTGATTACGTCATTCAAGTAGTTCGCCAGGGCAGTGGTGGCGTAGTTAAAGGTTTCTGTTCTGTGCGTTTGCTTGTCGAAGAAACGCATTCTCCTATCCACGACAAGATAGCTTGATCTTGTAAGGTGTGGTTGAGAAGGTGCAGACGTCAAATGAACTGTAATCATAATACTGCTGTACAAATATTGGTGCTGAAGTTGGTGTTTACTACAGCATAGCTATAAAGCGCAGGTACAAGAATGTAGTGCATTGCATTTAAGGCTAGTTCATTCGGGAAGGCTTTATAAATGGCTGTAGCCGCTTACGAGTGCTGGTCAGGTCCTTTGCCGGCGTCGATTCTTTGACGTGGCCAGTGCGCATGATTTTCTTGACTGATTCAGGCTTATGCTTTTTCTGCTGGGCATCATTCGGACAGAAAGCTTCCGGATGTTTCAGAACCGTTTCTTTCTCAGGACCATGGCGGCTTTCGTGTAATGCTCGCCTGAATTCGCCGAAGCTTTAAACTAAAAACACTTCATCTTAATTGTATTGCTACTGCACCTGTGGTGATAGTAAATACGAAACTACCTTATAGGTCTTGCAAGTGCTCTTGAATGCCGGGATAGTTTTGAATCGGTAGCATTAATAGTTAATGGCTAGTAACAGGCTCTGCGTCTTGCTGCAGGGCCCAGCATGATCAGGCGGCTCAGCAAGAGTGACCGCTACGATCTGCGGTTACCGGGAAATGGCGAAACACCACCAAACCAAAGACAGGTGTTCACCCAGCCGCACTTCGACAGCGAGTTCGCTGGCGTCACCAAGAACAAGGTACGAAACACTGAAGCACTTCGTAGCCTTTCTGGCCCCAGTTATTGCCAGTGCTCTTTGACTGCACTGTAGTAGAACTCGTACCGCAATGAAATGTGTAAAAATCGGGGGTAAAAAGTGATACGAAAGGTGAGAGCCTGCAGACTGTTGTGCCCTTGTGCCATTAAAACAGAACACTCAAGCTGTTAAAGAAATCGGAGCGCCTGCCCCAAAATAAGGTGGTGTGGAAATATTTTCCGACCAGAGCATTAACACGATTGCGCGCTTCGATAATGGGATAAAGAGAACGTATTCTCAAACTGACGCTGACCTGTCGACAATAGACAAAGGTCATGTTCTCTAACTTCACTGCAAGCGTGACCAAGCTGGGCAATTCGTTTTCTTGTAAGATGTACGGGTGTCTTCAGGAAGTTTTTTGTGGGCGTTTTGCTTGCAACAGTAATATTTAAACCCCCATTTAGGCTTCGCGCTTGGCTGTGCTTGTGGCAGGCCCTGCGAATTGTGGAAGAGCTTACCGTACAGTATCATTTCTTACATGCACCAAGCACTCTACATGTACAGCTCATCTACAGTATAGTTTATGTACAGTACAGTGCATCTACGGGATGTGGTTCTAGGTACTGTGACCTGACGCATGATTTCGAGGCTACGCACGAGCTGTTATGATAGCCAAGGGAGTTGCTTGTTATATGCGGAGTTTACTGTGAACGAACGTGACACTTTGCAGCTGCTGGCTTGTCACCGCGTGTGCTGGAGCTAAGAAAGATTGCATCAGCTCCGGAAGGCATGGAAACTCTGTAAAGCTGGTAAACAATAGCGTAGTTGTAGCAAAGAGAGCAAGAAAGAGTACTACTCGCAGTTGCACGAAGGTTTTACTCAACTTGATACCATGCGCCATCTCGGCAAGCTTCGGCAAACTTGTTGAGACGTTCTTGAACCATGTGCGTCGCCTGCTAATGCACTTAAATCTTCGCCTCCTTTCTCAGGTTCCAATATGCGACCGCTTGGCCAACTCGATCCGAAAAGGATGGCACATAAAGCATCTAAAGAAGAAGCTGCTGGGCTTCTTTCCGATCATCGGCTGGGTGCGCGCCTACGACCTGAAGCGGTGGCTTATCGGCGACATAATCGCTGGCATCACTGTCGCCATTTTTCATGTGCCACAAAGTGAGCGTTTCTCTGTTTGTACTCGCGTAAACGCAGGAAAGGGACCACTGCCGTGAATACAGGGCTGGTGGACACCCGTGAAACTGAAAAAAAAAATCGAAAAACAAGTAAAGGCTGCTAGGAGAGAGAGAGAGAGAGAGAGAGAGAGAGAGAGAGAGAGAGAGAGAGAGAGAGAGAGAGAGAGAGAGAGAGAAATGGTAGAGGAGAAGCAGAGAGGTTAACCAGCAAAATGTTCCGGATGCCTACCCTGCACTGGGCGAGAGGGATGAGGGGACCGTAAAGGAATGAGAAGTAGAGCAATGCGGTCCGTAGCACGCACGACAGGCAATGACACACGCACTGTAAGTCACAGGCCGCCGCAGCTGTAACTTGCACACTTTGGGGGTTACAAGGCTGCTAGGAATTTTTTGTTGATGTGAAAGGGATAACGGCACCTCCTGACCTATTCTTCACTTTCCTATTGAGAACAGGCACCCCTTGGGCCACGCGCGATGACCGCTGGATATCGACGGCTTATTTATCAGCAGTTAAACACGATTGATGCACCGTCGTCATTGGTCATACTGTGATCACGTGATCAAGCAGTCGTGAAGCCATTGGTTGCTCTTAGAGGAGACCCCGTGCATGCAACTGGCTGGCGGATACTACAGGGGTGCGCGATGTATTGAGTTACGACGGTGCTAATAGTATTTGCTCTCTGGTAATGTTCTAGCTGAAAAAAAAATAGTTTGTTAATGTCCCTAAAGGGCGGCTTGCGTTGTGTGTGTAATAATAAACTGCTTTTATTAGTGTTAATACGGCTTCAACTTAATTCTGGGTGGCCTGATAACTGCGGAACAGACAATTCTTAAACTAAATCTAATTCATTCATTCATTTATTCAGCATACCCCTAAAGGCCTTCCTTCAAGGGTATTACATAGGTGGGGGGGGGGGGGGGGGGCAGTGTAAAAACATGTACAAGAAACATCATAAACAAGCAAAGGAACAATAAACAGGCTAGGTATAACGTGGAAAAAATAATTAAACGTCAGAGAGTAAATAAAAAGCAGGCGATAAAAAAACAGTACAATACAAATTATAGCTTTAAAGAAAATGATTAGGCATAACGGAAATGAAAAATACTACAGTGTACGTATTAGGCACGAAAAGAACCGAAGTAATCGCAAAAGTACAGCAACTGAAAATAAAGGAAACATTCAAAAATTTCGGACATTTCACATTTCAAATGCCAACGTCGCTGCGGATGAGAGCAAGAAATGTGGAGGCGTTAGATTCGATGGCTATGTGCGCGGTAAATTGTTCTCTTCTATGATAGTGCGCGGTATGAATGACTTCGCAAATGCAGATAAACTTTGAGCGGATGGTCGAGCCGCGGAAAGAAGGCTGATGATGATTGGAGAAAATCGTGCTGAAGCGAAGGATAGTGATACAGTTTATGGAAAAGTGCTAGACGTGATAGTTTACGACAATAAGACATAACCATAGTTCATCTCTTTTATGAGTTGAGCTGTTGAATGTTTTATCGAGCGGAATATGCCTACATGGTTCTCGTGGCAATCTTGCATTCTTGTAAGATTGAGCAAGACCATACTTGCTCAAACGATTAAATCTATACGTATTCAATGCCTTCGCCTATCATCTGGCGCGTAAAAAACATCCCCTGTAGCAAGGCTGTGTGGGGAAGAATATGAGCTTCCACTAAAGGGCAGAAGAGTCGCACTTAATGGGTCCTGAAAATCTGTTCACTTCTGAAACACCTCCGCTACCCTACCTTTACAATGTGCCTACCCAGAACGTTGTTCAATAATAGGCCCCTGTCTCTCAGGCCTTTACTACTGTTCTTCGAGGAGAAATGCCAAGAGTTAGTGTGATATTGGTTACAGCGTCTAGTACACCTAAGACATGATTCACTGCCCCCATTGTACTGCCTCCCCACTGTATGTGACTTCACATTAACACTCCTTCCCACAAAAGCAAGCACCGAAGCAACAGATATTACAGAATGCTTTGCACTAAAACAAAACAGTGTGACACAAAAGTTTATACAGATGGCTCAAAAACAGCAACATGCCTTGGAAGCGCAGCAAAGACTAATGGCAAAAAATAATAGACTTGCTACAGTATGTATGAATTTTTTTCCGCTCAATGGTGTGCGATTTGTGCAGCTGTAGACAAATGAATAAATGAAAGCATAAAGAATAGTGTTATCTACTGACTCACGAGGTGTAGCAAGGGCACTGCACTCTAGAATTGTTTTTAAGGGAACAGGGTAAGCCCTATTCTTCCCATGTACAGTATGGTTCACTGTTAAAGGGAACATGTGGTCGGGTGAAGTTGACTTTCCGAGTGGAGCTGTTCCGGAAAGCCGGAAAGAATGCCGAGCTGATTATGGTCCAGAGTTCGTTTCGGCAATCTCTCCCCGTGCATGGATATCATTTTTCACACCCACAACGCATCGATTACCTCTCCTCGCTGCTGAATCGGCTTTTTCCATTCTGTGGTCGCGTTTCGTGCGAAATAAGCAACATTTTCTCCGGACTAGATTATACACGTCTGATTGTCTTGGTTCATGTGCCACTCAACGTGTACAGTACATGTTGCTGAATGCTGCAGAATGAAGTCTTGGTTGCTTGAGTCCAGTTGATTTTTCTGTATTTATTTTTACCGGTTGGCAGAAGCTCGTGGGATTTAAATATGCTGCTTTCGCAGAAACTGCAGTAAGGGGAAAAACTTGCTTGATGTACAGGCACTGCTTGCGAGCTGGAGAGGCAGGGTGGAGATATTACAATAATATTCCAGTTCCATTCCACTAGCTACTACCGGACCAGCAGTACTGAGAACCTGGCGTAGCAACATCTACTAGGGCAAAGGGCGGAAAATTAAGAAATTACATAAAACGTAGCATCAATCCGGCGAAAGGTTGAGAAACGAATTTCGTGTAAGCAGGCACCTTTGTTTCTCCTGTTTAGTGAACGCAACTACAATGATTAGCAACGAAGTTCGTAGTCAGGTATATAATTTGCTTTCTTTTCATAAAGATATGCGTGCTGCTTCGAAATTGGGGATTATAGGGATTTCGTGCAGGACACAGGTGGAAGGTGGTTTCGTACAGTGTTCACGTTTTCATGCTATCTGTAGAGGTGCGGCTTTACACTTAATGTGTCTTTTTTGTTTTCTTGTAGGCTTTGGATACTCCCTGCTGGCCAGCGTTCCAGCAGTCAATGCTCTATACACGGCTATGTTTCCAATGCTGATGTACACCATCTTTGGGACATCCCGACAACTCTCCATCGGTAATGGCTATGTCTGATTCCCTTTAAGCATGCTAAAACCCTGATTTTAGCTGTCGCTGTGTCAAGAGCTCCGGCAGTAATCCCTGTGAATGCACTCTGTAACGAGACTTATTGTTATAGCCTCTTAAATAGTGTAACAAGAGAAAATTTATAGATATAGTGTTACAGTATATGCTTGCTTCGAGAACAAAAGCGTGGCGCAGAAAAAGGCTCAAAATGAGAAGAAGTAAACAGCTACAGGCTGGGTAACACGGCTATACACCTGACACATCCGTATTGCATGGTGCGGCATAGACTGGATGTGGTGTACCAGCTCACATTTCTTTTATGGTTCATGTGCACCTGGACAACAGCCTCATCAGCCAATTGGCCACTTTCCGCCATGTTCTGGCATGTGGAAGGCTGTCTACATTCTGACGTAAACGGTTGCAGGGGCTTTCGCCGTGGTCTGCATGATGACCGGAGCCGTCGTTGAGCAATATAAGGAAGAGTTCGGAGCAGCGAGCGTGGCCTCGACTTTGATGTTTTTCGTAGGCTTGTATCAGGTGAGAAATCAGTACTAATACCAGCTTATATGGTTTTAGTTGTAAACTTCACAAAATGATGGCATTGAAAATGCCCTCTTTATCTAAACTTTTCCACAAAGAAAGGTCGTTGTGTTGCCTCTAGAAGAATTTGATTTTCCGTAATTTAGATTCCTATCACGCGAAGTATGGTGAAAGCTGCGGACATGCAAGGTATGATTATGCTCGGGACAGAACTACCGGATTAGTGCCATTCAGAGAACGACTAAAAGCGAGCAGTGCTGCGGGACGGAGCGAGCATACTGTTCGAACAGGCAGAAAAAACAGTGCGAATAGAAAGATAAGACAATGTGAACAGACAACGGACGATTCTGCTTTTGTTTGGTTCCCAAAGGATTAGTGCTGACGCACTAAAAAAAACTGCTTTGCATAGGTAGGCTGAATACTAGAGCACTCTACTTTCACTGATGCTTAAGGTACAGAATATTATAACCTGTACTTCATCGATGATATTGGTCTAAAGTTTTTTTTTTCAAATTGAGCATAATGTACTGGACATCAGAAATGCGCTTAAGAAATCGGTTCCTTTGTGAACTAGCTGGTACCGTTTGCACTGCATCGTACATAGACTGTCTGATTTGTCTCATACTTAATTTACCGTTACGCAGCTGGCACTTGGAGTTCTGAACCTCGGAGGTCTCAGCGTGTTCCTGTCTGAGCAGTTTGTGAGTGGCTTCACAGCCGGAGTTTCCGTCCACATAGGCTCGAGTCAGCTAGGAAGTCTCTTTGGTATACCCGTGGGACATTTCTCCGGTACTTTCCTGCTCATTAGGGTAAGTAAGATTATCACGTGCATGGCGAAAACCATCATCACGTTTTTCACAATCTTTTGCTTAAGGAGTCATACGATATTAGAAAGATTGCAGAAGACAAAAAGAAATGGTTAGAGTATTGAAGGTCCCTGTGTTCCTTGCTAGTGCAGAGTGCTTGGTAATTATTGGAACCCTGATGACAAGCTAGGCCACATTTAGGCGAAGTTCTAGAAAAAATTTGACTTTTGAGTAATGTTCTAGAGAATTAGTTTTCAGTAGGAGCCAGCCTCAAGAATTTCAATGTTTTCTCTCCGCAAGCCATGCTATGTGGGACGCGGAGCATGTGAGCGGCGCAGTCAGTCCACGACCTTAATCATGTGGCGTTCTAAAGGTACTTATTTAGCAATACTGCTTTTCTCATGGGAGATTATCGCAGAAAAGACACACGAATAATTTCAAAATTTATGCAAAGCGTTGAAGCACCCCCTGCGCCTAAAAAATTAAAAAATCGCAGACACAGAAAAGTTTTACCTACAGCAGTTCAAAATGAACAAGAAAAGCGCTCAGCACCTATAATATTCAGCTACTAGGTAGCAAAATGCCAGGAATATAAAATAGGAACAACGCAGTAGGTGCTAGGAGCTTTCAAAATTAGAGAAGTGAAAATACCAATGCAAAGTGAAGAATTATAAAATACGGGACCTCATTTAGAACAACTTAAGTGGAAGACGATCTGGAGTGAACATTATACACCAAGCAGAATTAATGCTAGCGTAACTGTGAACCAAATAAATGCATAAAAGTCAACGCATTATCATAAGGAGCTCAATAAACGTCAAACAGCTAATTAAATTGCTGTCTCAGCACGTTATCAACTTTGTCAATAGTTGTAAGATATGTGTGTAACGAGAATGCTGCTAATCTCCAGCACAATACTGCGATTAACTTGTCTGTAATTGTAATAAAGAAGCAATCACTGTATTTAAAAGGAAAAAGAATTCATTGCAGCAGCTGGCCATGGCGATATGAAGGCTCTGACGAGCTTTTGTTTCTCCTCATGTAATGGGCACTGGCCGACTGTACACAGGCATAAAATAGAAAATAAGCTATCCCCCTTTTGAAGGGATTGGCAAGAGCGTAATGGTAATATGGAATGAGCTGATGTGGAAGTCACCCGTCCCACGATGCCAAAAATGCCGTCACCTTTGCATAGTTAGTTTGAGTGGAGGTAATCTCGAGGAAACTAGTACAAAACACCGTCACAAAAGATACCTAAGCTTTGGTGCTAGAAAAAAAGAAAAACGAATGGCCCTTGAGTAAAACGGATCTTAGTGCTTGTCGGCAGAGCTTGTTGTCGCAGCGGCGCTGCGACAAGAACAAGACACTGCAGGAGCACAGTTTAGGTGTTAAATTCATCCAAATTTATTGAAGATGCAGCCTCCAAATAACTGGGTAGACTGTTTGGAGCTGGCAAGCAGACTAAAGCGGCTGTTAAATGTTTTTTGAGTTGGATAGAGATGGTGCGCTGATAACTCTCTCCCTCGCGTTTTTAATGCGATAGCCTGTGATCTAAAGGAGCTTGGGAGTATGTCTCCTGCGTGTACGTAGGAATACATGGGCTGCATTTATGAAAAATATGCATCGGAGCAGACCACTATTTAGATGTGAACGCTGTTTTAGTAACACTGTTTTTGGGTTCTACAGCTCTACGTGAAATTCTTCACGCTCCTGCCAGACACACACCTTCCGACGCTGGCGCTCTCAGCTTGCTGCATCTTTATCTTGCTCTTCGTCAAGCTTGCGATCGACCCTTTCGTGGAACGAAAGATCAGAATGCCGGTTCCCATCGAGATGATGCTGGTGAGGCAAACCAGTCATTGCTCTTCCACTCGTCAGAGCGGAAAATCCTTCTTTAGACAATTTATCGGATGTTTCGAAGGCAGCCGACGCCAACCTGACCTCCTGCATTTCTGCCGTTTACCAGAAGCACGTACGAGGCTGTCATGATCAATGCCATGAATGATTGAACTTGTTTGGAGCTGTATTTCTCACCTAATAATTACGTCATTGCTTGACCGTGGTGTTAAAACTCAGCGTTAATATTGTCCAGCCATCTCCTAAAGGTTGGTTTTGCTAGCAATTTAACATTTATGTTGCTGCATCCCCCATATGCATCAAAAGAAAAGAGCTTTTTTCTCTTCATACATTTAGTACTAAATGCGGGAAAAATCACTTTATCTGTAGCCACTCGGGACATACAGTGCTAAGCTTGAAGGGTGCATTTCTTAAGACAAGGGGTTGTTTTTAGCCCCATGTTTCCAGCAATAGATGCACAGTGTGATCACGTTGAAGCTGTTATTGTTTTTAATTAAATTCCTGGCGTCTGCCAACTCGAGTTGTGATGACTTCGAAACGCCAACCACTTTGTAAGCACTAGTCTGCTTTCATCGGAGTTGGCTAAGTTGCTAGTGGAAGGATTGAAGTTTGACGGCCTCCGTTATTTTTCAGGTTATAATCGGCACGGCAATATCAAGTTACTTTGACTTGAAGCACAAAGGGTTCGAGATCATCGGTCCCATACCAAACACGTAGGTTTCTTTATTCTTATTTTAAATTGTGCTTTCTGATGTGCACCAATGTGCGTTTGCATTGTGGACGCAAATCGTATGCACTCTACTATTTATGCAGAGACTGAAAGAAAGTTTTGAAAAAGTTGCATACATGCGTATAAAAGCTAACCGTGGCACGCGTGGTGGAAAGCTACAACCTGATTTTGTTTCACATTGTTGATCAGTTATACAACTAAAAATGACGCTTGAAGAAGTTTGAGTTTTGAATAAGCTCAAGATGCATGTTGAGCACAGAAACGGTGGAAGGGCGTAAGCGTTTGTCAAGTAATAATCAGTGAATCGATATTGCAGTCTTTCACGGACACACTGGACCCAAGTATTGCAGAGACATGGCCGTAAATTTGTTTTTCAGGTTTCCGGAAATTGGTCTTCCAGACCTTAATATCTCTCTAGTCACAAAGGTCGTTGTGCCGGCTCTTACCATCGCCGTCGTCTCGTTCGCCGTCACCGTGTCGCTAGGCCGAATCTTCGCTAGGAACCACGGATACGAGGTCGTGCCTAATCAGGTAAGAGCGCTTCGTCAATACCTTTTGCTATTTTCGACAAATAGTTTAACACACATGACGAGCTCAAGGGCTTAGTAACGTTAGCTTAAGTGGGGCGTGCGCAAGTGTGACCATCAAGCGCCAAAGTTTTGCATATTGACGTGAAAACTCCGCCTGAAGAAAGTACTATTGATAACAAAAGTAAAAGACCCTCCCCTCCAAGTTGAGAATCCTGCTGCACTGCGCCGGCATAGATGCCAAGAGCGCACCGTCAGGTGGCTCCCGCATGCAGTGTGGCATAGTTAAGAACGCTGGAGAGGGGGGAGAGGTCAGTTTTGTCCGTGATTGTACACGAAAAACTTTGCACAGATGACCTCTCAGAAAATCGTATGCAAGATTGACGGCAGTGATCAATAAAACATTTTATTTACCTTGAAAGACCTGTGCTAAGATTCTTAGTGTTTTCTCAATGCATACAGTGAAGACAGCAAAATGCTTAAGTAACACTATCTACCGGGCTAGTTGGTTGCGATCCATATCTACCAGTAACGCGAACACAAACAGGAAGAGGATGCAGATAGGACAGAGCGCTGTGACAGAATGCTGCGGCTAAATGCTGCCGTTACAGGCTAGCGTTGTTTTGTACGTAGCAGCATATGCAGAACGTCACCGCAGCAGTGCCCAAGTGCTTGAGCATCCGCCTCGCATGCGGTAGGTGCGGGGTTCGATCCCCATTGCCGCTGGGTACCCACCGGGGATACAATGGGTACAAGCTTTCCCCTGGTCTGGTGCTCGGCTTATTTTGGGTGAAATGCTTGTGAAATGGGTCTTTGACCCCACCTTGAGAAGTCGAAAATGCCTTGTGCTATAGCAATCTTTGGCCATAGATGCCCTTATGCCATAAAAATTAATCATCATCATATGCAGAACGTTTCCATCATAATGTTTCAAAGAAAATACATATTTACGCGTGCGCACTTATATTCAGTGATGCGAACGTGTCACTGTGTCCGTCTCAGAATCAACAGGAAGCCATTGTGCCAGGGCCATGCTTGTTGCAACAAAAGCAGGCTTCACATGAGGCTTAAAGTTGATTTTTCTCAGACACAGAAAAATAGTCCACAGTTTTCAGATTTCACACAAAGTACCCATTTACTTTATTACAGGAGCTGCTGGCTCTGGGTATGTCGAACTTCTTCGGTTCGTTTCTCGAGTGCTTTCCAAGCGGTGCTTCGGTGCCACGAAGTTCCATTCAAGACAACGCTGGAGGAAAGACACAGGTGAACAGAACTGGTCGAGCACAGCTGATGGGTCTGGTTTTTTCATCCGTGGAAGAGAGCAACATTTAGCGCAATTTGTGCAACACAACTCAAAATTGACGTTTGACAAGCAGTTATGGTCGTGACCTTAATATTTTCCGCGTTTCCTGCTTTGACATCAAATGAACTTCACTTTCAAGTATTTACTCACGCAAAAAGAAAACAGTGTCATCGAATCAAATTCTGTGTTTTGCCCATAACAGTTTGTCATTAGAATTTTTGGTACATTTTTTCTACCAGCGTATTGAGTTTTGATCCCTCTATTCGGCATCAAAACTTTGCATGCTCTTAGCCGAGTTATTGTAAATCATGTAAATGAATTTAGACTCATGAAATGTGGCATACTCCTGTGACATGTAGGGCTCTCTGAAAGCTCGTTTTATGTGGACCTAATTTGTTCGTACCGGGCGCAAAGCACTACAGATATTCCGATGCTATGTTGCCTTTCAGCTCGTGAGCCTAATCAATACTGCTTTGATTGCCATTGTACTTCTCTACTTGGGCAGCTACCTTGAGAACCTACCAGTGGTAAGTTTTAGACCTCTTCGTCATCAGTTTCCATCAGTTCTATGAGTTTCTATCAGTCCACCATCAGTCTCAAACTCCTTCACCAGACTTCACCATCAGTCTTTCTTGAGAGATATATTAATTACTTTTGATATTTATGCAATTTTTGGCACAACAGAAGGTACCCATTTTTACATTGTTTCTTTTTCAGGCACTCCTTGCATCAATCATTTTCGTGTCTCTCAAGAAAGTTTTCATGCAAGTCAGGGACTTCTATAACTTCTGGAAGATCTCCAAGATTGACGGAGTAAGTAAAAAAATAGTCTTCAATGCTAGATGGCATAAGGTGGAACCAGGGATTGAAATCGCGTGCACTGTTTAACATACTTGATATTTCATGTTGTGCACTCTGAGTTACTTCCCAGCTGATATGCACCAAGCACCATGAGGAATGCGAATGGATTGTTGCTGATAGACAGCGTTCTTTGTTGTCAGTGTTGGAGGCGTATTTGAGTCTGACAGGTTGCGTTTTTTTTTGTTCCCGCATAGCAAGTGTGGCTTGTGACATTCTTCTCGACAATCATCCTGGAAGTGCAACTTGGGCTTGTCATCGGCGTTGTATTCTCTCTTCTCACCCTTGTCTACAAAATACAAAGGTGCGTTATGCCATTGCGGAGCATTCAGACACACGAGATAAAAAAAAACGACAAGCAAGCACGTTGAACAGCTAATTAACATTAAGAAATGAAGAACAATATTTTTAGATGATTGCTGCGTACTCTGTGAGCTAAAAGCAAGTGACATTCCTTACTGAAACTTTGTTGACAAACGCTCACGACGTCGATAACTGTCGATTTACACTTGTTTCAGGCCAAGTACTTGCCTGCTTGGACGAATTCCAAACACTGACTACTACGTCCCAGTGAAGAAGTACGGAATGGTAAGCAACGACTTGTCAGTTCTGTTGCTGACACGAAAGAGCGATATAAAAATGCATGCACACGAAAGAGTACCAAAGAAATTATGGTAAACTACAAGCAAGAGCAAATTGTACGAGGTCATTGCACATCCAAGATCTGGACACTTTGAGTTAATAGGTGGAAATTTGAAATAGGAAGCCGAAAAAAAATGGATATCAGTTACAGTCAAGGCTGCCGGGCCGAAAGCTAAAGTATTTTTGTTGTCGCATGCCTAAATATTTAAGATGCGCCGAAACATTAGGAGGAATTTGTTTAATGACTTCCCCCACATCTTCTCCAATTTTGTTTTTTTGATATGTTGCTCTTACTTGGCTGCCGTGGCTAAGTATCGTATACCACGCGCTCATTAATGGAATGTCTTTTCCACAGAACTGTGGTGGCGTCTACCGACCATTACGTTGCTCAGTGCAGATATTGCGATTTGTGCGCATAAAATTTGGGATTTTTTACCACGAGTTCTGCGGATGTGCGGAAAACTGTAAGGCCTACCACTGTAGTGCGAATAATGAAGCTAAGGGCCTTTAGTCGAGCTGTAGCTAATGCAATGACATCCCTGTTGTTTGCTAGCATGGTGGCTTAGCAAACGCCGGTGCTTTTTAAGAATGAAATATGATCGAGCCCTAGGAAAAAAATAAACGTTGCTTTACAGCTATTGATTACCTTGCCTGTACTATTCGTTGACCAAAACGTCTCTATGGGCAGTTATTAAATGAAGAACGTTTGAAGAGAGTGCGTGCAGCTAGTCTTATCACGTAAAAGCGCCGTTCATTTATGTGGGCACTCCGCGGTGGCTTAATGATTGTGGAGCTCTGTGGCTGATGCCAAGGCGGCAGTAACGAGTCTTGGTCACGGTGTCCACTCGTCAAATACAAAAAAGTCCTAGTGCTGCGCGATGATATGGCTCATTAAGTAACCACAGGTGTTAGAAACTAATTCGGGACCCTCTAATGCGGAGTCTCTCAGAGGCCCAGTGCAGCGGCCGTGCGATGAATCCGAAATATATAATTTAACCTGACTCTGTGAGTGGAGGAAAAAAAAAACGGGCCTACTTTCCGGATCAATGCGCTGCTTAAATTTTCTACTTCTTTTGCTTAGCTAAGCAATAACCGATTGTTTGTAAAGTATACAGCTGTGGCAAAACAAATGTCACTTTTATTTCGGCACTACTGTGAATTGGCGCTCAAGTAGGCGCTGCGTACTCATTGCGTTTTGGTAAATGCTGCGAGCATTGAATATAATAACTGAACGTTGATTTTCTTAGGAGACATGCGCTATACGTACGTTAATTGTTTTTCAACAGGCGAAGGAGATTCCAGGCATCAAGGTCTATCACTTCGGTGGGCCACTACACTTCGCCAACGCGGAGTTCTTTAGGGCGGAACTGTCCAGGAGAACCCTTGTCCGTGTGCAGTGAGTGATGCTTCCTTTGGCTGTTGTAGCTCTGTACAGAACAAACCTTTTGTTGGGCTCGTTAATACAGAATAGATTGATCGACGATGAGTGAAAATGATCAATTTGTCTGAGAATCCTCAGTTCGTACTTTATGGTGGTCGTAGAAGCGGTCAGCTTATGTGTATAACAGTACATACAGTTAAGCCATTAAAACAGTACGAGAGATCACCTTAGTGGGTCAGACCGCAACATTCCCTGAAAGCAATACTTATGACCTTGAACTTTGATACATGGCTTTTTTGGGCTCGTCTTAACCATTATATTTCGATAATTATAATCTCTTACTGTTAGGAAGAAAAGTATATTAAGTATGATACACTTTCTGCAAGATAAAATGATAGGATTTAAATGTGGACCAGACTCTAAGCAGTAAGATGTTCTCGCGAACTGAAATCGTTGACACCAGTGTCCCAAAGGTCAAACGTGAGCAGTGAAAAAGTTTAATTGTGCGGTACACTTAAATGGTAACGTGGCTGATTGTTCACGTTTTGTGTTACAGCAAAGTGCTTGCAGCGAGGAAGAAAGAAGCTGCTGCAAAGCCTGCGCCCCCATTGTACTGGGTGAGTGTCATGTTACCCCTGTCGTTAAAATTATGCGCGTAAGGACGCCAGCTGAGTAGCATTTAGGTGTCGTTTAAACATCGACTTGGAATGGGGTACGAGAAGACCGGCAAGTGGCATTTCAAACTTAAACGGCCCATTTCGAAAGGTTCTCTTCTTGAAAGAGGAAATTATGTTGTCGCAACGGCCCCTAACACGCGAATATTTGGAAACTGGGCCTATTGATAAATAGGCATGTGTTCAACCTCAGAAACGCTGCACATTTAACCATACGAGATAATGACAAATATTTCTCAGTGCTTTCGGTTCAAGCAGCGGAATGCGTTTGGTAGTCACAAATAGCCTGTTTACTCGGAACGAAATCACTTTTAAAAATTAGTGGCGGACTGCCCTGAAACGCCTTGTATATTTAACGCAAATTTAATACAGTTATTGCGGCGTAAATAGAGTTCATAAGAACTACGAACCACAATCTGCACTTGTGTAACGTTGACGCATTTCCGCCAGGTGAATGCTGTACAACCGACTCCCCCTCTTTACGACGAACTAAGCGAGTCGACGACGAGCATTCGGACAACAGTGGGCCCCGATGTGGACTCTTCTTTGTCATCCTCCTCATCGATCTCTCCTCCGCCCACGCCGTCAAGCACAGACGGCCAACTGCCTCGCCACATTGTGCTGGACTTCTCCAGGGTCACCTTCGTCGATGGCTCCAGTGCTGTTGTGCTTAAGCAGGTAAGCGACCACTTCGCCATTTAAGCGCTAGTTTAAAAGCCTCATTGAGGAAAGACTATGCCATGTGGTAGAGCCCCCGCGCGCGTGGTGGGCAGGTTGCAACCTGCCCACCAAAGCACCATGGTGGTAAAAAGGGTACAGGCTTTCCTCTTGCCTGGTGCTCGGCTTCTCTTCGGTGAAATGTTTTGAAAATGGGTCGATAAGCCCACCTTGTGCATTCGAAAAAATGCGTTGTGCCATGGCGCTCTTTATTCAAAGATCCCCTTGCGCCATAAAAAATCATCATCACCAAAATTAACTGAGATAAATTGAATGCAACTGTCACTTGATCACCGCGGCAGTGCGCAACAGCTCATTGGTCGACAGATCCAAACATTCCCGAAGGACTATCTGCGCAACAGTGAGCGTTACGGGACCTCGGGAGGAGCAACCCTAGTCTCACAAGCCCGACGGGAGGCTGGGTCGGAAACCACCTTCCGGGGCAGTAGCGCATCGCTTAAGTGCTGCACCACTGCGCCAGTAGTGGTATGTGGACTTGCGCGATGAGTGAATCAATGTAAGTGAAAGAGTACTTGAGCGGGAGGGATCTCCAATGCTATCTCACTGTAGGCTTCAGGGAAGCATCAGGGCCGTCCCGTTTTTTTTTTGTGTATGCTTCTTGGCATTTTATATTTCCAAGAGTTCGCTTTGTTGTTCTACGGCTGTTTATAGTAGTAAGCTAGCCGCTCATGCTACCACTCTTTGGGATTCGGGCCGAGGAGAAGCTCTCAAGTTTCTAGAAGCTCGCGCCCGTAACATCTGTCAACGCTGGCTACACCTTTTAGTGGGTTTTATCGAGCAAAGCCGTCTAACCAAAATTCCAGAGATAAAAGCAGTGCCTAATTTCAAAACAGCTTTGCCGATCCCTACTTTTTTTTTGAAAGCTTAGGTTTATTTTGAATGTGAAGCCTTTTTGAGCACTCACGCAGGTGCGAGAACAGAGCTGTACCGAGAATTTTTCTGCAAATGGTACTTTCTGTGAGGGAGTTTTCTTTTTGACATGCATTATGCAGTTGCAGAAAGGAGTTGTAGAGAGGAATTCATAGTGATTACTTTCTGCTAAGTCTTCATATCGTAAAACCAGAAATGTTTGTCCTCGGCAAGCCAGCAGGAGCAGGACAAATCCATGAATTGCGAAGTTTTTTTGGGAAAATCAGTGTATTGTAATGTGTCTTGCAGAAATGCCAGACGTCAATAAAATGTCCTCGGAGCTCTCTGGCTGTGCTCCATTCAGATTCTCTTTTCTCTCTTCCCCCCCCCCCCCCCCACTCTACCTAATTTGTGCCTCCAGTCACCATTTTTATAGCTATGTATCTTTTAATGGCACCTGGAAAGCTTCCTATTCTGAGGTCTTGAAAACAAATGAATTACGTCTGTATGAAAAGAGGAAATAGTTTAACGTATCGTGTTGCCATGGTTCCACGCCATGCCTCTTTCGCATGTCCTGCAGTAGAGACCTCGTATGGTACGTAAAAAGGGCTGGAAATGAAGTTAAGCTTTGAAGTCAATTGCCGAAACAAAACTATCAGCGTACTTGCCCCTTAGAATAGAACTATTGATCTGCCAAAGTATGGTAGGCAAAATAAGTAGAATAATTACTTAAAACCTTATGAATTACTATAACTTTATAATTTATGATGAGCCATGTTGCTTTTAGGTGATCAATCATTTGTTGATTTTCTAGCATTTTCAAGTTTCTTAAGGAACCCAATATTTTAAACAAACTATAGATATCTCCTTCAACACAAGACATTCTTACCCTGTGTTTAGCACATCATAGCCTTTGTTGCTTTTGCGCCATAAAAGCCAGTATAACTAACATAATTTATGATGACATTAAAGTTTCCAATGCCACATACATATTTCTGCTAATGCGAGTTAGGGAGCATAATTGACGTTGCATGCGTAGTTCTCGAGAGGTCACTCCTGAATTCCGGCCATTACTATCCCAGGTGCTGAAGGAGTATCAGAGTATCCACATCGGCGTGTACATTGCGTGCTGCTCAGGTAAGCTTTGAGTTCGTCTTAACGTAGCGTTCTCAAGCACACACTAACAGCATGTGCAAGCCCTACGAAATTTTTTGCCCAGCGATTCGTGCAGTTTCCGCAAGTTGCATTCCTTCTGCTTATGTTTTCAGCGCCCGTGTTTTCAATGCTCAAGAAGGGTAAAGTGCTGGAAGAAATTCCCGCTGGCAACTTCTACCCCTCAGTGCACGACGCAGTGCTTCACGCGTTGAAACCGGAACAAGAGGCACGTATGTTGTTTTCGTGCAGCAATTCTTTGACACCCGTGGAGAACGCTGGCAAGCGTTAGTCAGCAATTATAAGTTGTCTTTGGTCCAGATGTGGGTCCGTGGGTCCAGAATCGAAGATAAGCTGCTAAAAAACATTTGCCACAATAGTATTTGCCTTTCGAATATGTGAGAGAGATTACACAAGGTGTTCCCTTTCATGAAGTGCAATGAATGAGCGGGCCGTTACATATTAAGGGGTCTTTAAGAAAGCAAGCTGTTGGAAATCACTTACAGTCTATTATATTTGCAAGAACCTGTCTACCTGGTTGATGACATTCCGCAAGCTGCATTTAGAAACGTGGGGGCATGCGACGAGCTGCAAGAAAAATAATGAGGATACAACTGCGGCTCCTCCAAAAACTTTTTGCCTGCATGAGGTGTGGAGCAGGCGCTCGGGCTGCAAATGGTCCCTTCGGAGTTGCATTGGGTGCCTAGCGGCGTTGGAGTATTCTTCTCTGTGATATCCTGCTGCAATGCCTTGTGTAGGAGAAATTGATAACGATTAAGAGGGATGGTATGCGAGAGCGTTCTGCGTTAAAAGACGTCGCTGAGACGTTGCTGAGTGAGGTTGTTCTCTGGATTGCAGTGATTAATCCGTGATAATATGGCTTAGCGTGGAGAGGTGGGATAGTTGGTTCAGGGTATAATTAAAATTATTAACCATGATTATGGTGTCTACTCTCTTTGTCCGTGTGTTTCTGTACGCTGGAATGATGTCTCATAACCCAGGATAAAATCGGTGTGCTGGTAGTGAGGAGATGAAGCTCTGTGGCACTCAGCTATTCGTCTGAAGATATCAAGCAAATGGAATTCGTGAAATAACTGGATGAAATTAACGCCTACCGTCGTTCTCGGTCTTCTCCAAATAGCTCGGAATCAGTGCCGCAGTGCTGGAGGAAATCTGAAGCATTACTTGACTTTTTCAAGATACAAGAGAAAGTGTTTCGCGTATGCTCGGTGAAGTTGTCATTATACGAATTGTTTGTGCAGATAAGCTATCAGTTTACTCTTCGCTGGTTGTAAAAGTATCTTTTTTATAACTAAACCAAGTCTTTTCATATCAGCTAAGAACCACTCGTCGATAGAAGCTTAGGATACTTAATAAGGAAAAAGAGCGCATAAGCACGGAACGATAACGAACACGATGATGCAACGCGCTTAGGATACGTTTGAAACGACACCGTTTTGACGCAGTGGGCAATGTCCAAACGCAATGCTGGAAAATTTTAACACGCTGGTAATTAATTTACTGCAGCTCTACCCAGCCCTGCAAAAACGCTGTAAAAGATATGTGAATCTTGAAATTCACCGCCCATTGTTTATACGGCCTTCGTCCTATGCTGAGAAGGTTTCGATTATCAATTAAGCTAGCGGATATCATCCCAGTTTAGAAATAAAGCAGCTCAAATAATTCTACCCAGTAACTCAAACCTCCGAGTGTTGTCTTTTTCACATGCTCAGTAAAAGAAAACCATTGTTCTCTAGATACTCACGTAGGTTACCGTAAAGGATGGTGCATACTCTTAAAGGTACTTTCAATGCATAAGGAAGTGGTGAAGCTACAAAAATGGGCAATAAAAGATACGTAGACACGTTGCTCCAGATATATGCCGTTTTTTTAAGTGTACAGTTATATGGGCAGCTTGGATTCTGAAGTGGGATGCATTCTGGTCGCTAAATTTATATAGTGAGCCTTATATAAAAGCTTTATTTATATTTTAAACTTGATGAAAATTTGACAATTTCTTGCGTTTTTCTCAACATCAGGAACCAGCCAATGGCGACGTCTCCATGTGAGCGCGGACTGAAAGAAAGACACCGAAATGTCAACACTGCCTTCGTACCTCGGAAACGGATACTGCGTGCTTAAATGCTGGCTGTGCGACTTACTTGCGTCAGATATTCCCTTTTGACAACGTAGCTTATAGCGAGAAGATGGAGAGTAGACCAAAGCTTATGATTAGAGAATACTTTGTAAGCTGGCACCACACACTCACAACTGAAGGATATCATCTTAGGATGTATTCTTTTTTACTTGTATATAGGATTCATCTTAGCATTGCAATATGCCAGCCTTTTAGTTCACACGCGTCACTATTTAGTTGCGCCGACGTACGCATTCTCGAATGTTTGAGTGAAATAAAGTATTATACACTGAGCGTGAGTTTCATCCTTCCTCTGGTGAAATTTATGCCTACTGTGCTGTGCGAAAAGTTTACTGTTTGATAGAATGGAAGAGGGCATCGAGTCTACGACGGTGGTATTAACAAAGATGTATTTGTCATACATAGCATAACAATATGGGGCACTTGCAAGATCGTGGCTATCAACTCCGAGCTGCACGAAAAAATTCTCCACCATCAAATAAAGTCATGGAGTCGGATAGTGCTGATGGGAATGGCTAGCCCTAAAAATGTGTTATAGTACTTGTCAACCATTATGACTTAAATTACAGCTGCAACTCAGTGCAATGAAACTGCCGCGGTTAAATACACTGAAGCTACAATGTTCCATCATAAACTTGCTGTAAGTAAGAAAAAAAAAGCTGCCTAACGGCACATGGTTGCTTGAGCACTAAAGACATGGTTTTATTTTCGCAACCCCCGCATTCGGGGGATAATTTTTAGCACCCAGTCGTTGTGGGAAATTGGTATTGAGTCTATGCTGGAGAGCTTAATGACTACAGAAATACTGGTGTAGACTATGAAGGTTAGGTTTAAAAAGACACAGCATTTCGACAAATTATTAGGTGCAATGAAAGATATGAGGGGGATCAATATAGCTTCGTGTTATCTGGATGCGTATATCCAGAGTGTTAACGTTCGGCGAGATTTTACTGTCACAAGAGCATGCGGCGCGGAAACAGCGTCTCTTGAGAGGGTAGAGTCGCTGCTGTCGCCTACTCGTCTCCAGGTGCGGGAGGGCTTTTGATTCACCGCGACTGCGCTTCTATGCTTCAACACATTCGAGCCGTCTGGCGGAAGGCAAGGCAGAAACTCTTTGGCAGGCTGTAAGGTCGTTCGAAACTTTAGTTGGCCCACGAGGGGCTCAGTGGGGTTTTGCGGAGCTTTTCCCAAGCGCAAACCCGAAGAAAACCGGACGCCGGGCCGGGGTCCCTTAAACCAATTTTTACCGATGAGTGTCCGGCGGTGGGCTTCGAACCGACCACCCCCGCAGCCGATACGGGTGCCCAAACAACTCGGCCAAAGCTGCGGTTCGATGGAAAACTAAGATGGAGATCATTTCTTCCGTACATCGAGCTGTGCCACGTACAAGTAGCCAGTTTAAAGAAACTTAAGACGGAGGAGAGATGTTAAAGCACTAGGTAGCGAGGGAAAAGACCTGAGAGACTTTTACAGAAACTCTTCCTGGAAAATGTGGTGGCAGAAGTCGTCTGCTTATGCAAGACGCCTTGTCTGGAAGCTCTTAATTGGCAACGTGTCAAATGGCACTGCAGTTACTACGTCTCTGCAGCCACTCATCTTGCTTCGAAACACTGACCAGAGCACCTCCTTTCCTTTCTCCTTCCCCGTGCTGAAAGTTGCAGTGGATGGGCGCCGCCGCGCCATCTGGCGGTTAGTTTATGAGGTATCACGAAACAGCTACCTTCGTCCAGCGCTAGACGTCGCCAGGCGCAGTGTCACCTATGTATGCCCTCCTAATACTGTGATTCCCCTCTTCGATCCTTCTAGGAGCCTGAGTTTTGCAATCGAGAATTTGAGCCGCGCCAATTTTTCTTCGTTACGCTTGTTTTTTAAACTGCTCGATTAAACAAAAGGGAAAGGCATCAATTACAAAAAATCGGCTCCGTATGCCTATCTCCAGTGAAAACACAAGTCCCGGAGATACCTGAATCATTGCCGCATGTTCTTATACCTAATAGGACTTCCGAGGAATGGGCTAGAGATGTCCTTTATCTAGATGTCCCGGTAGGTTATCCAGTGGATATCCCGTTCGGACATATTACGGGTACTTATATACCATACACTTTTCATGTACCATTGCACACATACACCTGATATGTGCTTCTATAAAGCCAGAAATGTTAAAATTTCAAGTCACCTATTTCTAGGATGCGCAGCTCAAAAACCGTATAAAACGATGCTCACAAACTGAGATGAAAGAAAGCAGTGCACGTGGCCTTGGAACACGCTTTTGAACCGGATAACGCAACCTTCAGGGCCATTTTACGAAAACGTGTACCCAGAAATAGCCACTGCGTTCACCCCTTTGCCAAACTCTGACCCGGGTAGACATCTCACGGTTTAAAACTTCCCGCGGCTCAGTTGTAGATGCTTGCGATTGGTTGAAAATAATTTAACCTTAAACCTTACTTGGACTTCTTCAAAAAGTATAGTTAAAAAGGAAGACTTTTTGTTATAATTACACTTCTGGATAAGAAAATTATACTTGCATATTGGCATGTGTTTGTATTGTCTGTACCTACCGCGGCACGCACTGCTCTGCGTGCCATCGTTACCCTACCGTCGTGTCGCTATGTGTTGTTCACGGCGTTATTGCTTGCACCCTTCAAAGAATTTCCCGCCTGTTACTCGCGCATGTGATGAGGGTCAGCGTCGCTTCTTCCCGATCACGACTAGCGTAAAGCTTGCTTACAGCGTTGACACAGTCTCCAGATGTTCCTGCATCATCGTGGAATGCTGTTGGGGACAACAAAAGTAAAAGCGCGTCAATTAATGCATCACCAGGTAAGCATTTCTCCACGTCTTGTGCGTACACCCAAGCAGGGCCTCTTTACACGACACGCCTCAAGTTACGACTGTGCTATAGAGGCGTGCGGTTTATCTGTCTTGGCGCTCCATGGGTGCTAATACTGGAATCGCGTGGCAGCCGTCCTGCCTCGAGCTCTCGTGTATCTTGGACAGGGACTGATGTGAACTCCCCAGAAGAAATGCTGGGGCTTCGTAATTATATTTTGGATGTTTCGTCACCCTTAGTGCACGTTTTAAGGGCACGTGTACCTCATAGTGGGCTCAAGACGTGCTTGTGTCACGGCACTCATCAAAGCATCGACAGTGTTCGACCCTGCCAGTGATATAGTAAGTTCTAGAGCAAACAACAAAGACTGGTAAGAAAGCACAGGACGCACGTTATCATGAGTTTTCTCCGCAGTCTTCATTGCTTGCGCTGTAACCTATGTGATGTTGGAGAAAGGTTGCGTATTCGAATTATGAAGGTGCGTGTCAAATTTTTTTCGGCCTTTACAGTTTTTAACACACTCGTCGTATGGCAGAGGGCTGCCTGCAGATGGGATTTTCAGAGATTTCCAATGATGTTTCGGTTGCATAAGTTTTGTCCATTTTTTTCCCTGTGTTGTGCTGTTTTATCACTTCGAAGTGCGTGTAAAAGAGCAAAAGGAGGCATGGGCCTGCAGTTCCATATCTGGTCCCCTATAGATACCGAGAGACATACCACAGACCTCCGTGGGATACAGAAGCCCTGGCAAATGGGTCGTGTAGGGGATGTCCCCAGACGATTTCGGAATCTGCCAGGGATATTAGCATATCTTGTCAAGATATCACTCGGATATCCTTTGGATGCCACTGTTGCCACTGGGTCGCGCACTGTACCTCCTGGCAGAAGTGGAATGTTCGATGCGGTGATCGTAATGCAACCCGAAAAGAAAGAAGGCTACAATGTTTTCGCCACTGAAGTACACTGAAAACTTGATGACGGTGTCTAGGGGGTCAAGCACGAAGAGGACATTGAGCCAACCCGCGTTGTGCCAACGTAATGCCAACACAGTCGCCCACAGAGGTTGACGAGGGTGTTTTTCTTTCATTTGTTGGTATTGATTGCATATAAAGAAAATCAACATTTCAGGCTCAGTGTTGCAGCAGCTGCTGCAAATTATTTAACACTATGTAGGACAGTGGTCCTCCTTTTGTAACGCTTGCTTGAAGTTCCGGCACATACGATATTTTTCGAGCTAAAAGTTATCAATCAAACAATTCAGCCCGTTTTTGGTCTCAATTGAAATTCCTCCTTGGTGTTTTACCCGTTTATACAAGAGCAGGAGTACAGTTTGAAGCAGTCCATATTGAGGAGAAAAATAAAATTTGAAAACTTGAAATTTTGAGCCTTTTTCGTCACTCAACTCCTTAAAAATACTTTCATGGAGCAATTCTCAATAATATGGGAAGTTTTATTATACGACAATAAGGTAGAGGCGCGGATACATATTTAGCACATAAAGGTCTTTCTACGGAGTTATTAGTAAAAAGTGTACCTCTTTTTCCTACAAAATAAGCGATCAAAACGGCTTGAAAGTGTGACGACCCCACACACTGCGCCGGTCCACACGGGACGGAGAGGCAAGACCCAGCGGTAGACTCGGTTGGAACAAAACAGGTATATTCAAGAATTACACATTATCTAGTACATGATGCAGAAGGGGGGGGGGGGGTTGGCGCCGTGAGCTTCGTCAGGAGGACCGGAAAGGCTGCGGAGTTGACCTTGTTCGCTTGCTCAGGCTCGTCTTCTCCTCGATGGCTTGGGCGCTCGGGGCGCCGGAGGACCGACCGGCGAGCGGTGTCGTCACGGGCCATGCTCGTCACTCCACTCGCCGCTTTCCTTGTTCCCCGTCCATTCGGGCGATCCCCTTTTCCAGGCTGCAGTGCCTTCCTCGACCCCCTCTCAGCGTCTGCGGCATTCCGGATCTTCCCTGGACCTCCAGCCGGCTTGGGTCTTTACCCTTCCTGCCGGCGCACCTGTCACTCTTGCGAGGTGTGCAGCTGCTGTTGCGTCCCAGCAGCCTAATTGGACTGGACTCTACAATGCGGCGCTGGCGCTTATGTCCACAGCGTCGCGTAACGCGGGCCCCTTAATCCGAAGGGAGGGGAAAACGGAAGGAGTTGCGGTTTTTTCCGGCCGGCTCAGTCTGAAGGTGATATTAGGTTGAGTCTGAAGGTGCCATTAGTTTATCGAGTTAGGATGATGCCATGGAGATAAAGGCCGAGTTCCGAGGCTGTTGCTGGCGGTTTTGATCTTGTAGTCATCAATTGTGGTGGCCTGGTCCTGGAGAAGGCGTTGGTCCAACTGGTGGACGGAGGGTAGCAGTGGCTAGAAGTGGTGATTAAAGAGGAGGGGTTCCCTTTTCGTTCTTCAATAAGGGAAGACAGACGCTAGACAGACACTAGTGTTTTTCTGTCTTCTCTTACCATCCTGATATAACTCGGGTAGCATCTCACCGATGGCCACCGGCTGATACGACTCGGGTAACATCCCCCCACCGCTGCCACCAGTTGATATGACTCGCCGAGCTAGTAGCGTGTTTCACAAGGCATCGGGTACAGAAGCACCACCGCTTTGCCGGTAGAGGAAGGAACGTGGGCCGGAGGCGGGGAGTAGTAGAAGCAAGAGAAAAAACTGTATTTAGATATTTACAACATGGGTTGCGAACAAAAAACCAACAAATTACAAACTGAGAGATGTCTCAGAGGAATCGCTGCTCGACGAACGTGTCGACCGCTTCAAATAGTCTCTCCCGTCGTCTTCCCACCTTTTTCGTCATTTTCGTCGCAAAGTCGGACAACCGAAAAAACCGGACTTGCCCAGGACCGCAGTGATACTCAAGTTGACGCTTCTGGCGAAGGATCGCTTAGTGTTGAACTTGACGCTGGTTAGAGCGTACTAGCTTTAAGTCGAACTCTTCACTTTGCAGTGAAGCACGAACCACCTTCGCAGGCCGAGTGTTGGAAACTGGGTTTGCCCCCGAAAGGGCGCAGCGGGATTTGCGGAGCTTCCTCCAAGCACACACCCCTGAAGAAGCCGGGCGCCGGGCCGGGGGTGGCTTTGGGTCTTTGGGTGGAGTCAACGACCACATGGGCTAACTTTTCCAGCCAGCCGAAGCCTGACATTCCTTGACGGCGCTCCTCTCTCGATCTTCTTCCTCGTGGGGTCACAGGGATAAAATTCCCGAAAGTATCCTTTCCGCAGGTGAGGTCCTCGCCGACAAGAGGGCGCCAATAACCAAATGCAGGTGGGTTTTAGATAATCAAGCGAAGCGCGGATGATTGACTGCCCTCCTCCCCGTGCGTGGTGCCAGGCATGGAGAGAGAGAGAGAGAAAACGAAAAGGCAGGGAGGTTAACTAGGCAGCGCCCGGTATGCTACCCTACACGTGGGAAGGGGAACGGAGGGAGAGATAGAAAGGGGAGAGAACAAAGCGAGATGAACACTTTTCCACATGTCCGTTGGCCATTACTTGCAGGGTACACAGGGCACACACTGATAGATCACAACCTTGCACTCAGTCCTGAGCTCCTTCAAGAACTTGAAAAGTGCCTTCAGCCAGGCACGGAGTGGTCTATTTTCACTGGGTCGTCACTAGCCTCAGTGAATGCGGGTGGGTCGGCCAAACTGACCTGCGCCGCTCGCCATGTCGGGCGCCGCATTCCTGGTCGTCTGGAAGTGTCAATTAGAAGTGTCAATGTGTCATGTAGAAGTGTCAATGTAGCAGGACATAACTGGCATACTTGAAGACTGCTGTGGCGAGAACAAACAAGGGGAGGGGGAGGTAGAGACACAGCACCATGCCCTTAAATCTCTTAACAATTCTGGGCGATCTCAGCCCGCCATGAGCGATCGTATCTGTCTGACATGACGAGCTGGTGTCGTCATGATTATATCGCTTTTTTTCTGAATGGATTTTCACGAACAGAGGTTGTCAAAGGATGTATTTCCACTCTCAACATAGACGACAGTAGCCGTTGTATTATCAACGTTTTACTGAGTAAAATATTTATTACTAGATGGCAGCAGGCATTCCTTTTGTGCGAAGGTCCACCTGTTTGCATGTCAATTTTCCGCGGCTCCGAACGTACGTGGCGTCATCATTGCGCCGCGATGCTCCCGTCATCTTCGATGAGAGCTCACATCATAGCCCGGGGTAAAAGGAACAGAAACGCGTGGGGAAAAGAGCTGTAATAACTTAAAGCGCAATAATGTTCATCTGAAGTTTTGTCATCCCTAAAGGCCTGCGCGCTGTTATCAGATATTAAAATAGAACAAAACAAAAGATGAAATCCTTGTGTCCCTGCTCCTACAATAAGCATGCAAAAAAACCTATGGGATGACAAAATAGCAAAACCAGGCCATAGCACACTACGACAAAGCCAGAAATTGTAGAGGACACTTAAGGTCGGAGATTTAAGTGCATTGCGCGGTAGCATAATGGGTTAAGCTCTCCATTTTGAGCAGTTTTACACCTTTGAACGCGTTTCATTTTCAATCGTTTCAATTAATCATTTTCTGATTAAACAATCTAAATTTTTAATTAGCATTATCAAGCATTGGCTTTTCATTCTGATCATTTGACACCTTTGAAACCCCATTTTCTAATTTTCATTTCTTTCATTAATCAATTAATTACAATGATTTCATTTAATCGTCACCTCCTGTCACACACCAATCAGTCATCGATCACTAAAACCACAAATTACCACGATACGGTTTTTCTGACGTAGCCCCCGTTTATTTGCAACACGCGGTGCCGGTTACGCGGACGGCTTTTTGACCGAATTAACGAGCTTTATAAGCTATCGTGTAGAAAGGGTATGTGTATAGATTCATAGATCCAGATACAGAGATATAGACAGTTAAAGAGATCTATCTATTGATTATTCGGTAGGTAGAAGCATGTTTGTTATAATAAGCTGGGAGAACTATCACTCAGTCAATCATTCCTACGCTTTTCTCTTCAGACCCACTGTACCAGTCGTCTTCATTGGTGCTCTTTTGCATAAATTTTTCTTGTCGCCTCTTCTGCTTTTTGAATATTCACTATATTCTCACCTACTTTTTTTCCCACTATGTTAACGGCGTTCTAACATCTATAAAATCTCACTACATAAATCCACTTTTTTGTGAGCTCACTCTTGGTGTTCCCATTTGCTGACTGCAGACGCCACCTTGTACGGCAACGTAATCTCTAGTCGTCTCAGGCCAACACTTGTCGACCATGCGGCTATGCCGCAATGTACGAAGGCTTAAAGGCGTCAATAAATAAGCGGCGCATACTATAAAGTGGCTAAAGTTCTGGACTTTTAGTCCAATGCTCCACCCAAGAAGAAATCAGTCGATTTTGGCGAGCAAGGTTTTTTGTGCATAAATTGTTCGTCCCCTGGAATAGTCGCGTTCAAACGTCTGTTTTTCCCTCAAGGGGAGTAAAGGTAGGACACATGTGGAAAGTTCAGAGAAGTTTAATAATGGCTCCGTAAGAGTGGATCATACTTGTTTCCAGAGTTCGTAGAAAACGATCAGAAATGCAAGAGTTCCGTGCTATGAAAGGAATATCAACAAAAAGACTAACGTTTAAAGCGAAAAAATGCTCGAGACATCCACTATGCAGAGTAGAGAAATATCGATGGGGCCGTGTGTTGTTCCTTGCAAAAATAAGTAGGTAAGAGGCACTATACTTCAAGTCGTAATAAGCATTCTGTGGCCGTTTTATTAAGGTGCAGGTTCGCTCTACCATTATCAGGGTAGGCGAAGACCTTTGTAAACATCTGTATTCTGGCGATCACAAGCGACGAGCATCTAGAAAGCGCTCATGCGTATAATCTTCTACAGTCGTCTTGACACAACTTTTGAGTAAAACTAGCACGCATCAGTGGAGTCCATTTTAAGCCAGTTTTATCAGAAGCGATTGTACTCTTCGGTAGGTAAGTTTCCGTTTTTGCTCTTGCAGTCCTTTTAGAATTAACCGCGGCAGACTTCACTGTACGCTTCTTTCTGAGGTAATGCGTGAATTTATAGGGGCACAGCAAAACGTGCTGGAGAAAAACGTATTGCTAAAACGTGCGAAACATTGTACTACCCTGAACGATTCATGAAACGCTACCTCATAGGTATTGTAAACAAGCAGAAAAATTTATAAGGTGAAGAATAGGGCGGTATAAAATAATAAGCACAACAATGGCGCCACGTTTTGACCTGATTTCCAGCTTTCACAGCATGGTGCTCACTAGTGAGAGTTGCGCCTGCTGGGGAAACCAATGGGAGGCTATTGAGAGACAAACGGTAAAAGGGAGTTTAAAACTGGAAATAAAACGAACCGCGGAAATTTCATTTCAGCCTTGCATTTAGGTCCAGAGAACTGACACAAGCACGGGAAAGACCAGTATAACCAGCAGGTGACCAAGATGCCCAAAGATTTCCTTGGGCTAAGAACGCGAAAGGTTGCCAGTGGTAGCGAACATCGTCCCCAGCACAAGCAAACCAGCTGTCCTTCCTTGATGGCCCGGAACTACCGTCTTTATGCACGCCTTCACCGCTTCTGCGGCTGTTTCTTCATCCGTGGCATGTTCGGCGGTAAAGATCAGGCACAGCCGAGAGTCGTGTGGCAGAGCTGGTATACCCTGTACAGCTGTGCATTCGTGGGTTTGGGGAGCTGGATCTACATGGATGTGCTCGTCGCTTTCACGACTCACGCGACCGGCCTCGACAACAAGCTTCCCATTCGAGTCGTCGTGCACTCTATTCTGTTTGTGAGGTAAGCGATGCCACTTGGCAGCCTGAATCTGGAGCTGTCACTATGAGTTTAAACGGTTACTTGAACTGTGGAAACTACTCGCGCTTGCTGAAGGGGCGCAGGTAGCATTGAGAGCTCTTCCAGGGGTAGGAAACTTCCATTTACCCCATTGTACATCAGATACAGACGTCAGCGCAAATGTTTCCCATAGCGGCCGGAGGGAAGCTAACTGGAGCGTCGTATCGTTGTCATGACCCTTACAGAAATGGTCTACAGACAGTCTATAGACTTCTTACAGCCTCTAATGCCTTCCTTTAGATATTTCTTTTTGTCTATTCATAGTCTATATACTGTCTATAGAGAAAAGTCTACTAAAAGTGTACGGTCATAAATCTATAGATTGTCTACAAACTGTCTATAGGATTTGCATTGCCTATAGACTGTTCTCTACGTGTTGTCTATGGAGAGTCTTTAGACACTATAGACAGAAGTCTGTGGACTACCTAAAAATTTTTGTAAGAGGACAACAGTATCCAGCAGGAAAAAAACTTATTCCCTGAGCGAGATTCGAACCACCACCGTCAAAAAAACAGAGGAGCTTCGTATGCCTTTTCCTCGGACGATTCGACCACGGCCGCAGCCTTCTCACGCTACTTGAGCCCGCAGAAATCGTTCAGTTTTAAGCACTGATTTACCTCAAGTCGCCAGATGCGCTGGAGTAGTTGAAACAAAAACTAATCGGAGTTTCCTTCTCCTGGCTCCTCAACTACCCCTCTCCCTTTCTCAAGGCTTAAGGCTTATGGAGGTTTAACGTCCCAAAGCGACTCAGGCTATGAGAGACGCCGTAGTGAAGGGCGTCGGAAATTTCGACCACCTGGGGTTCTTTAACGTGCGCTGACATCGCACAGTACACGGGCCCCTAGAGTATCGCCTCCATCAAAATTCGACCGCCGCGGCCGGGCCTTTCACAAGGCAATTCAGAAAGAGCGTCCGCTGCAAAGCGTGCCATAATCAGCTCTAAAAACTCCCCTTCATTGTAATTCGAGCAGTTAAGCTTTTAGTCACGGCATACATTGATGTTGGTGTAAATTCCCTGCAGCAAGTCCCGTGGTAGCACGGTTTGAAACTGTGAAACATCCAGCCATTTTTCTTGGTGAAAGCCTCTCAAAGACACTTAAGCCTCACTGACGAATGCCTCATAGCAAAAACTTTTTTCTGTGATATGGGTCCTAAATCAAATGGTGCGTTCTTTAGCTTAGAGCCTGTTGCGATAGGTATGTATTTATTTTTAGAGGTAGATGCGTGAAGCAATTTTTTTTCGGTTTCTAGGGGCGCGCCGTCAGTGACTGCACAGTACGTCGGAAGTGGAAGATTACTTTGAAGATGTTGAGGCAGTACTATGAAGATCTTGAAACTGGGCACACAAATAATAACGACCTAATGAAGATAAGTTAATTTAGCTGCGTGCAGTGCAGTAGTATATTGTCCCCACACGTGGCAAAAATATTAATGCTGTGCACCTCAATACACAGCATGAATTCGTGCCCAAAATAGGAAAATTTAGCTATAACTAAAAGCCTGCTGATCAAACACAATTTACTTAACGCGCAATCTGAGGCCATATGTTACTAATTTAATACCTGGTATAAATGTAGTACTAACGAAACGGTTCTAAGGGAAGTAGTTTCTTCAAAATTGTTCTCTGGAATAGGTAGGCATTACCAACTTCGTCACATTTAGTATCGCCGCTTGTGCAGTTGATAATGTAGCTGCACTTCAATGGTGCTTGTCCATTGACAGTGTGTGTATTGGGCTTTCGAATGATGCGTACATTGTGCATATTGCAATCGCGCAAAATGACGAGGGACGAAGAGAAGAATGCACAAGACACAACGCGAATCTTCGTCTCTCGTTGTTTTTCGCGGTTGCAACATGCACTCCCCTGTTAACCACCAACTAGCCCGCATTTGCCTTTTAAATTAGCGTACATTGTGTTGTTTGAACAAGAAAACTTGCAGAACACTCGCGCGAACCTAGACTGAAATGGAGCATTCGCACTGCCGGAGTGGGACCTCCATCCTTGAGGTGCACTAACAACCAAGTGCTTGAGGAACGAAATATTTTCAACCTATAACTGGATTGAAGTTAAGTTTTCCTCTTAAAAATGTCTCAACAGAGTTCAATTCTGGGTTTATGTTATTTTTTTGCTGCTGAGAAAATTTTAATTGATTGTGTCATGTATCTGAAGGTAGAATATCATATCTGCGCCTTTTTTAGGTGGCCAGGATTTCAGGGTCAGGAGGACATGAGCTGTCGAGTGGCTTCGGAAATTGCCGTTATGTAAGACGAGCGCATCGTTTAAAGGGGGTATAACGCTATACGCTTCCCACTGATGAGTTTACTTCGGCGCTCGTTGCGACAATGTTCCACGCAACATATAATTTGCTAAACACTGAGGTGAACTGGCTTATCAGAAATGATATAAAGGAAGGAGGCTGTAAGTTTGTTCTTCGCTTCAGCAACATAACGCTGCGGATAATGGTAAGGGCACTTATTAATCGCTTGAAAAAATAATTACGCCATTCGCGATTTTGAAGATATACCAGAATAGAAAATGTGTGAAATGTGTAGCGAATTTTTATCTTATATAATATGCAGGATGTTTCACCTAAGACTTTGCATAATTTTTAAAATAGGCTTTTTGAGTTAGGAGAATGCTTTTTTTTGGCATAGCACTGTCAGCGGAGCACTACAACACAATACAGCTAAGACATGCTAACTAGCAGGCTCTTTAACTAATTCTGAACGCTAAACTTTTTAGCGATTACTGTTAGGCTCTTTAATTACTGAAAGACATGTAGCGCACCATGAGTAATATCCATATCAGTTTATAAAATTTCGAAAACGCGCTTATCCTCGGCGCTGTGACCTAACAAATTTTCGTTACATCTCGGCAAAACACATGCGCTTTCGAGGAGCTTGCAAGCTAAGCAACCTCTCCAGTTCACGTCGTCGAAATGGCTAAAATTTGTTGTGCCACAGCGCCAAGGGTAACGGCGTTTTTGAAACTATAAAAAACTGATATGGTTATTACCTACGGTGGGCAATACGCCGCCTAAAAATTAAGGAACGTAAGAGTAATAATTTAAAAGTTAACTATTCAGTATTAGTTAACCAGCCTAGTAGATAGCATGTCTTAGCTGTAGTTCTGTTGTACTGCTCCGCTGACAGTACTATGTAAAAAAAAGCACTCTCCTAACACAAAAAGCCTATTTTAAAAATTATGCAAAGTCTTAGGTGAAACGCACTGTATACACGTAATTTAATACTTTCACCTCTTTTCTTAGGATGATCGTCAGCTTCCTATACGCCTCCTTCGGCTCTTCTAAACTGCTGGCCTTCTACCTACGAGCATCAGCCTTCGAAAGACGCATAGGAACAACGTTTTGCGACAACGCCGCCTACAGGCGGTTCTTCTGGTCGGATAGTGCGAGAAGTCATCCTGGCTCTTATCTTTTGCGTCGTTTACACCCTGGCCTTGATCAAGGCTTCGCCGTACGGGCCGCTGAACAATCAAGGAGACAGCTCCTTGAAGCAGGCTTACTTCTGCTTGAAGACCGTGTTCATCGTGATTTTCTTCTTCGCTTATGACGGCGTCTGCATTGTTGCCTTGAAGTCGGCCTGCGAAGTCCTTGTAGAGTACTTGAGAAAACAGCTACAGGTCCTCGAAAGCTGCCTCAGCGTGCCAGACGTTCGATCTTCGCAGTGCATCGGCGCAGCCAGATGCGCAGAAAACGTTAGGGTCAACGTGGCTGCTATACGGCGGCTGAAAGAGGAGGTCAACGGCATATGGGGCTTGCCGCTGATTTTGTCCACTTTATGCGTCCTGCTTGTTGTGTGCAACGGGGTGTACGAGTTATGCCGACAGGGCGCCCTGACAACACAGATGTGGAGCTATGTAGTGTACACACTGTGGCATTCCTACTGCTTCGTCAGGCTGGCGTCTGCCAGCCAGTCATTGACAAATGCGGTGAGTTAACAAGATAATAAACAAACGGAGACATTGAAAGCACAGCCGAGGAAATGGCTTAAACTTGCTTTATTTTGTGTTCCCGACTGTTGTACACTCCATTACGCGAGTGCCGAAAAGGGAGAAGGTTTTATTTTTACTTTAATCATAATAATAATAATAATAATTGGTTTTTTGGGGAAAGGAAATGGCGCAGTATCTGTCTCATATATCGTTGGACACCTGAACCGCGCCGTAAGGGAAGGGATAAGGAAGGGAGTGAAAGAATCCCAGAGATGCGGTTTCAACATTGTAGGGAGCGCAGATGACAAGCTACTGATATTCAGGCGGCCGAGTGACTAGGAACTTTAGCAAACTAAGCAGGCATAGTCGTGCCTCGTTGATACGACACCAGGTAATATGGACGGCTCTAATTATGGACAATTTTTTGGGACCACGCTTTTTCAACGCATTTACACCTCGTTAATCTAGGGGCTCACGTTCCGTACACTAGGGCGATGTGAGATGCACCGAGCGCATTTGGTGTATTTTGGTCGCCATAATATGATGGACAGTGATGAGAACAAACCAAGAGCTGCTTTGACCTGATATTCCTTTTCATGCACTTATAGTTCAGGACGCCAGGGAAAGGCTATGCGAAAGCGGAGATATTTGAGTAATAGCTAACTTTCTTTATGGTTTCCTGCTGTATATTGCCAACCTGACTGGTCGACGCGCACTACCAACTGTCGTATTGCATCATAGGTTGTCAAGAATATGCTGTTTGTAGCTTTTGCTACTTTGATGGCCGACTGAGCAGAGGTATGTGCTAGCGTTCCGCGGTGTGTGGAAAACCGTAGTAGGACATCCGTCATCACGCCCTGATCCGCCATAACGCGGCTCATGCACCTAAGTGATCCATACTGTACCACGTTATTTACACAATAATTACTAGAATAATGAACTTGAAGCACAAGCAATTGTCTAATTCCCACATGACTGCCGGGCTAGTATGCGCAGAACATACCTTGATCGTGGAGTGCTTTTTAAAAAAGACTTTTTTTTGCCTTTTTCCTCAGATTCAACGATACGAACGACTTGCTTTGGGTACAGTCTTGCTACTAACCAGTGTCCATATTAACGAGGCACGACTGTATAGCGAAGGCGCAACATTGTTTGGAAGCTGGATTTTATACAGGTTATATGACAAAACACACGCAGTTAAAAAGTGCTAATTTTGAACGCAGAGTCCTGAAAAACTTCTGCAAGAACATTTTTTACAAAAAAAAAAGTGGCGGAAAGGGTTTATGAAAAAAACAAAACTTAGTCTCAAAGTGTGAACTTTCTGCTCCAGACATTTTCATGAGTTACAAATTTACGACTGAATTGACAACGGCCCTGATTACGGGTTTCAGCAGGCAAATGCATTTGGAATCAACATTTAATCATAGATAAACCACTCAGTTAACAACACTTTTCAGTGTCTTTGAATTTTTACCACATTTAATGTTTCGCGAAATTAAAGCTTGGAACTTAGTAGAGTCTCTGTAATTTCGTAAAAGTGAATATCCGGGTGCATACGCCAAAAAAATTACAATACTTCCTCTTTTCCTTTGCAATGGCTTGTCCTAAAAAGCAAATAAAACAGTGTGGGTAGCTAAGAACTTCTAAAATCTATGATATTTTCAGGCCAAGAAAATCAAGGACTTCTGTAAGGGACTTGGAGGCATCGATGATTCATACTATGGACATCAAGTAAGCAAAATTGTACTTTTTGATGTCAGTGCACGTTACAGAACCCCACGCGGTCAAAATTTCCGGAGCCCTTCACTACGGCGTCTCTCATAGACTAAGTCGCTTTGGGACATTAAACCCCCTTAAACGGTAAAGCGCAAGTAAGTAAAAACTTGCTATACAAAAAAGAAGTACCAACGCTTCGTGAACGGAAGATAGCATCCGTAAGGGATGTCATGTAGCGAGAGTTCCTACAGGAGCTTTGCGTTGAACAAAGAATCTGTCACACAGTATCTAATGAATCATCAGTGCAGGATTATCGGGCATCAATTTTAATTCTAAGGCAACTGTAGAATATTGTAAGGTACAGTTATGGAAATGCTGAAGTTAATGGCACATTCTTTTCATGCGTAGAAAAATATTTCATCTAAAGTTTGTTTATCGCTCGTCACATTGATTTGTTAAGACTGCCATAGAAAACCATAGGAAACGTTTTTGACGACAGCAAAAGCGTTAATAGCAAAAAATTTCAAACCTGCTTAAGGGAGACCTGCGGATGTGTTGATTGTTAAAGTACAATCTGACGACCTACCAAAAGTTGCATTCACAAACAACTTTTTGGTGAAAAATCTGCTTGTCCAGAATTTCTAGGTATGAGCCCGTCCTGGATTGCTAAAAAATAGCAGTCTCATTAAAGTATACTGTACAGTCGGAGAAAAAAGTCTTTGGACCGCGTGATCTGGGAACGAAGCAGATAGCTCTATTATTAACAGCAATCTAGAGTCAACATTTGTTGAGGTGGAAAAAAGAGGATTTTGACTTACACTACTACAAGTGTGGTCTACTGGTTTAGTTTGCAGATCACGTCGTCTAGGAACTTTTGTCCCCAACTGTACACGTGCTGGGAGTAGTACATACTGGTTTTAAAGTGATGCGCACTGCTTCAGCCGGCGGCGGTGAAATGCGAAATCACTGTGTGAATCGCCAATACAAGGAGTATAGAACAGGACATTTTTTATTTGGTTAACCTTTTTCTATTTTTCTTCTATTTTTGGCGTAGAAAGGATGGCGAAAACCTTTATGTGTAGATGTGTGTTCAGCAAAACGTCTAATTTTATCCCAAGAGTGGAGTGACATCCATACGTCGAGTTTTTCCTGCTTATCAATGATTAACTTTTTGCTGCGTTTTCTTTGCAACAATTGCCCAGACCTGCTCGTCCTCTGCGCGAGCTCTTATCCTCAATTTTGAGCAACTATGTGGAAACGTGCACACGCTGCAGTCTTGACATGTTTTAAATCACGAGTAGTCAGCGCACCCTTTGTTCAGAATTGATGCTCTCAGCTTTTATCATCAACACTGCAAGCTGATTAAAAAAAGCGATATTGGCACGCGATAACGAAAAACGTAGGATAAAAGGTTACCACTTTGATGTTTGCATCTGCGCGGAGACTTTCTCTTTTCGCCCTCTGGGCATGGTGATAAAATGCTATCTGGCCAGTGTGCCAAGCCTCACCTGAGGTGATAAGCCTGCAGCATCGTTTCTCAAGCGGATTTTTAACATGCTAGCGTCGCAGAAAAAGTGGCGTCCGCGTTGACTGGCGGCGTGGCCGAAATCCTAAGACTAACCGACCGTTCGTGACGTCACAACCACATGACCTGACGTGGTTAATTAAAACACTCCGGTGCCATCACACTCTTCTCGTATATACATGCTGCTCTGTCAACGCGTGGGACCGGCACGGTGAAAGACAAACTGCTGCTAGTGTGCTCGGATTGGTCGCAAACGTATAAGAACGTATGTATATGTCAGTCAAGTAAATCTAGGTGAACTGAGTGGACTTGAAACCAACGATCCTTGGATTGTGAGAGGTGCACGCTACTCATAGGCCACAAACGCTCGTTGGTTTGAACGCGATAGAGGTCCACCTGGCGAATGCGCTGTGGCCTTTGACTTGGCGTGGCGTCTTAAGGACATGTACTGATCTTGCATATTTAATTATCACCATCCTAATTAGTGATTAGGTAATTCAAACTGCTTAATTAAATTTATGAGATGGTTCATTGAACTTGTACGGTTTGAGGCGTGCGTATATGTGATGTATAAGTGTGTAAAGTGGGCTTCGGGCATCACTAATCGGGGTAAAGAGAACGGTATAAACACGCCGCGGTGGAGCCGAGTGGGTCGCCACGTGGTGATGCGACACTAAATTGACATTAGGTATCCTCTGTCTGGCGGAAAATTTCCATCTGTCGCAGAGTCTGCCGAGGGGCGCTGCGATCCCTTTAGTCCGGGCTTTAGTTCTTGCGCGGAAAAAACAGAGACCCCACCACCAGCACTCCTGCGCGGCTGTAGATAGCGGCTGCCAATCAGTGGGGCCAGTCAGATAATGCTATCGAGTTTTAATCTTAAAGGCGAACCTTAAGAATCCTCCAAGACTTTTGTTTATCATAATGCGCACGTATTTTTACCTTCTTTGAAGGCCATAATGCTTCGCTAGACAATAACAGTATTTTTCAAGAGGCCGAGGGATGCCTTCCCTGATGTCGGTTGGTTCTAATTCTTGAAAGTTCCGGACGTAAAAAATTTTGAGCTCAGTATCGTTTTAGTGCGCCAGCACTTGTAGTGGCCATTCCTCGCATTTAACCGTTTTGTGTTTGTCTGTTTGTTTGAAGCCCGTTCTTTGTCAGGCGGAAGCTCAATTATTCTTGAGATAGAGAGAGCAACCTGTATCGCAACCGAAGCAAAGCAACTCAAGTCCCATCCATTACAGCACCTACCATAGACGGGCAATGGCGCACCGCTTGACCCCTGCACCACTGCACCAGGCGTGGTAGGAAGATTCCAGATGATCTGTGAACGTAGAGAAGACCAATTCCGTATATATGGATTTTGATGATTATCGCTATCCGAAGAACTGCCATACGTGAACATTGAGTGCGAACACCGGAACCGAAGTGAAAGTCGGACTGCTGGCGCACCTTATTCGTATTTATCCTAACTGAGCAAATCGGTCATCTTTTTTTCATTTATTAGCTTATTTCAGCGTAGTTTGAAAGTATTGCCTGCAGCCGCTGCTGACCCGAAATTCGCGGGTTCGATCCCGGCCGCGGAGGCCGAATTTTGATGGGGGCGAAATTGTAGAGGCCCGTGTACTGTTCAGTGTCAGTGGACGTTAAAGAACCCCAGGTGGTAGAAATTTCCGAAGATCTTCACTACGGCGTCCCTCATAGCCTGAGTCGCTTTGGGACGTTAAACCCCCATAAAAAAACCTAAGTATTGCCTGCGCACCTATAACAACAATCATACTGCTCCTTTCACAGATCGAGGATCTTCACGACTCGATTCAGCCCGAAGACATGTGCATCAAGGGAGGAAACTTCTTCCACCTCAACATGTCTCTGCTTGTTTCTGTGAGGAAGTTTGAACCATTTGATGGTTTATTTTACTTACGTGGCGCTACTTAATCCGCATTTTTTTAGCAATGCTCGGCAGCGTGCTCCGCATCTCGCTGCTTTCGCGCGAAGGGTTGCGGCGATGGCTGAATGCTCTAAGGCATCTGGTAACGAAACCGATCTGTTAGCATGGCCCTGCTCGGTGCTGTGCGATGGTTTAGCTTTAGTGCGGAAGCACGCTACTTCACGAGGTCTAATCGGCTCATGGAGTTTGAGTGAAGCTTGATCTTGAAGGTGACCTTGACAAAATCTAGTATAGCAACTGGCCGTGAAAAATAAAATAAATATTCCCGCGACTGGGATGCGAACCCGCAGCGGCGCAAACAGATCACCGTGGCTGGCCACGTACACAAGGGCGCTAAGCAGCCGATTAAGCTGCGTGTTAAACTGCAACACGAAAAAGTTTAGCGCGCTCACGATGAACGACGATGTAGACAAGACAACACAAGCGCTTACTCGCAACTGGGCGTTTATTACGAAAACGCTTGTAGTTCGTCATGAGTGCGCTAAACTTTTTCGTGATGCATTACCTACTAGCTCAGATGTCGAACCTTCTTAAACTGGAACGCAGTGTCGCGTGGTGCATTGCACATGGTTGTCTTCATCAACTGCTATCTGCGGCGCGAACAGATCAGATCAGAGAAACCTCGCTCAGAGATTAACCAGAGTCCAATATCGTAAAAGAAGAAATTTGCAGCGTAAAAAAAAAGCGCACGGACGACAGAAGAAACACAAGCACAAGCGCAGACGACGAGCAAACGTGCACAGGAAGGAGGGCTCAAGAAGGCACATACAAAAGAGCCCGCAGTACTTCAAGCGAACTGATGAAGGGTCGTCGGCACGTCTGGTCGACGACCCAGCAAAGCAAAGCCGTGAGATAACCAGGCTAAACACTTGCTTTCGCTCGTCTACTTGGTTTAGCTACGTTAAAGCCCTACCACATTTTTGTCTTCTCTTGAGTAGCTATTCAGATAGAAAGTTTCGAAATATCTGGGTAAGATTCGCTTTGTGTCCGCCTCCATATTCAGCTTCAGGTCCTCCGCTGTGTACGGAGATGTTCGCCTTACTTTACCGAGATTGGGAGCTTAAAAACATTTCGTAGTGAATACTCACGTTGGTGATAGCTAGAAAATATGAACGCATACGCGGTTTCTGCTGAGACAGTGGTCTGTTTTTAAGTTCAATATTCTGGCGGCTTTGTGAAAGCCATTTCGTTGAGCGGAAATCCGTGCGTAGCAGCAGTCTATCTAAAATGAGTCGTTACCACAGTATGTCATTTATTTTTAAGTAGTGAAATATTGACAGAATTCTTGTAGGCGATAAAATCCATCGAAGACACTGATTTTCTAACAAACTGTGCAAAACGTGGTGTCCCCCACAGCAATTTATTTGAGCCAAGAGTTCTCACTTAGAAAACGCACGTTTTATCGCAAATTTGAGTATCATGAGACAATCAGTGCTAACTGACAGGAACATGCTTTCACGCTTGGCCAGATAGCTGGCGCGAAAAATCTACAGGCTTCTTGATTGCTGTGAGGGCACTCGTTGTGTTTCGGAAATTCGGCGTGACGAAATTTGTGACACGACGCACGTCTCGTTGTTCTGAAATTCTCTGTCTGTCATCTGTGTTCGCAATCTCTCATATTAATCTCGAGAAATGTATTTTCTGTTGCCCGGAATGGGAAATTGTGATAAGAGTGTATAAATAAGACTTCGCTCTCGGTTCGATTCATTACTGTTCTTTTTTGCTTAATGCACCGTGCAGCCGAAAGTAGCAGAGGCACCAGGAAGAGAAACAAATGGTATATAACTTTGGTGTGTTCTTTTCTTTGCAGATGGCAGCGGCAGTGATAACGTACACTGTAATTCTCGTGCAGACGCATCAAAGCCTGAACAAGTCATGGAACGAAACATCGGCTATTCATCACAGCTTTACTTGATTGTAGAAATAGAAAAAGCGAATAAAGACTGCACCACTGTGTCATGCTATCAACTTCTGTTAAGAAGAAAGCAGCTAAAACTTTTTGTTTTTACTGCAAGGATTTTAATAATCAGGAGTTCCCGTGAACGTGATGAAAAAGCAGCGCCTTCACCCGGAACACCTGATGAGATCCAACACGATTCTGAAGCAGTTAAACCAACAAGCAACTGTTTACAGGCTGCTCTCGTCTTCAGTAGAATGAGCTCTTGGGCGAGTTGGTTACTTGTCTTAGGCATAGTAGCAGCGCAAAAAAAACACACAAGAGAAGAATAGACACCGAGAGACACGCATAGACGCTCGGTGTCTATTCTTCACTTGTGTGTGTTTTTTTTTGCGCCGCTACTATGCCTAATTCTCTCGTCTTCTGTCACCTAACGAGCCCAGAGGGTAAAGCCCCGAGAGTCCGCATTCGAACGTATTGTAATTACGAAATGACAGGATGTGTTCTTATATAATAAAATGATAGAAAAAGTGATCAATGTACTTGAGGAGGATAAGCGCTACACTGCGCATGGTCGGTTATTGATTATGCTTTGCTGTTGAAACGCCGGAGTTAGACAGATCGTTTTCTTTGGTGAAGAGTTTTGTTTTACTTACACTGAAATTCTCAGCATACAAAAACAATAATTCTACCTCCGCAACATGCCACAAGTTTGCAACGCGTGTAAGACGAGGGCGTGCTGAAAGTGTACGCGTGTAATATCTCCATCTAAATGGTAGTCGAATTCGCTTCTGCCGCATTTGTCTTTGCGCCATCTAACGACGGAATTCACCCCTGCTGAGGAGAGAAACGTCAATATGTGCCCTTTATCTGCTCTTATGTCTCAAGAAGCTTCCACGCCGAGCCTTTTGCTTGCTTTGCTTGTGTACTTCTCACCTGCAACTATTTTTTTTCGCTGAACTCTTTGCTTCATTCCACTATAATTATTGGCAAAACTGCGAAGCTACAGCAAAGTTTATTCATTGTTAAATTTACAGAGAGGATTGACATTAAGGATTTGTTGAACGTCCATATATCAACAAAGCCTGACAGCATTAAGTTTCCTCAGGGTTAGAGGAATGTACGCTTGTGTCAATCGATCAGGCACTCTTCTTTAGGCATTTCTTCCTATTATGCACAACAATATCACGTCGCTACTGCAACGCACTCGACCCAGCCTACATCTTACCGTTAGACACATTCAAGTATAAAGCAACATGTGTATATCGATAAGTATTTGAGACCATGGCACAAGATAAAGTATCTGGAAGGAGACTAACGCAATTGAAGACAGGGACCGTAAAGAGAGGTCACTCACACTGTTTTTTGCAGGCTGATAAGCTGAGCGGCTGGGGCAGCAAAGCTATACTTGAAGTTTTCGGATTACCTCGGCTTTCTGGGGCAGTGGTAGGGAATTCGTTTCGACTTAGAAATGTGGAGTATCTGCCGATATACTCAATTTAAGACTATTCACTTCACGATATCAACACCAACACCGCCCACTATCATGATGAATAACAATGATCATATATCGGGCAGCATAGGTTGGCTTTGCTGCGTGGTGGCTACTGGTCCGCGTGCCAGTTTGGTATTCGCTGAAGTTATCTTACTGCACAGCAGTGTGTTCCATTGCGTGGTCACGTTGTGGCCAACGAAAATGGAGCTCTCCCGTTTTTATCTCTCAGTGAGTGAGGAATTTTTATCTCTGGCTATGTATTTTATACCTCAAGACCTGGATGTAGGCCTTCCCGGCAAAGAACAGGAGTTGGTAGGGCTATTGCTATTACCTGGCCGGGGTAAAGGCAAGAACCGTGAATGCTTTTTTCCAGCCATACTTGAGCAGAATGTTGTAGGCATGTGTCACTTGATGCGCTTCTGAGGAGTCAAAATCGTTTTCTTTTATTAAAAGGTCTGATGTAGTAGCTGAAATTGGAGTTCCAATCACGTTCGAAAATGGCTTTCAGTTCTCCTCTGAAGGAGTCGTCCGAGTCTTGGTTTATAACGAGACCAACCCCAGTAGTGCTGGTGAAGTAGCTCGGTTCCCAATTCGACGTCCCTGTGTGGAATATAGAAAAAAAAATAGCATCAGGATATATGCCCAAGTTTTTACACAGAGACCGTGCAATGATGTTATAACCCTGCTTTTGACTGCGAACAGCAAATTGGTCGGAGGTAGTTTTTGCGTAGAAAACGAAACTAAATTGTTGTGTTTCGCTGAAACCCGGCTAAGGGTGTACACAAATATTTTGTTCTTGACAAATATTCTTCGCGAATGATTAAAGCGTCCCTCATTGCTCATCTGTCGCTTCGAGACGTTAACCTTCCACAACTTTCAATGTTAACGCCTGGCTGATGGCTGGCAGAGAGCAGTGCAGAAGTGTTCCTTATGTATGATGTTTACCATCTAAAAGATGTACCTAAGACCACAACAGGATTGACATATGACACCATGCATGTGTTGATGGGCAGATAACGCAAGGAAAGTGAGGGACTCGTTATGACACACGCATCAAGGAAGCAAACAGTTGCCGAAACAAAGGAGCATAGGGGATTGTTTTTACCTTTTTTATTTACAGCTTTGATCAATGGCAAATCATTTACTAATTTATTTATAGCAGAAATATAGTTGATTAGAAAGTAGAAGAAGAACGACCACATGCCGCCGTCGGGCTCCGAACCCACGACCTCCGAATTTCACGTCCGGTGCTCTACCAACTGAGCTACGGAGAAGCCTATCCAATCTTCTGCTTTGGGGAGGTATTTACGGTATGTGCAACCTTAACTTTGAGAGTGTTTACCAGCGCCACACTTCGTTCACAGCGGTGGATGTAACACGTCCTGTATTACCGCGAGTGCCACGTGGAACGGGATCTTGATCTTTAGACATTGGCGTATCTTGACTGAACGTATACTTTAGGCTGTCGTAATTTAAGCCGGAATAACTTCGCGGTGTTCTAATCATAGGTATTATTTTTGTGGAGTCTAAAACTCCCTATAGCCTTCACATAGATAGGATCCTTTCTGCGGGCAACACTGCAACTGCTAGCCTGCGCCACAATCTTCAACATTCCGTTGTTCTACACTCTGCTTGCTCGGAGAAAACTGACTTGGGTTTGATCAGCTTAACAAATAAAAAAGAAATATGAAGCGCGAGCTAGATACGGACAGACAGGACACACACACACAGCGATAACTTCGAGCAGTGATTGAATGTGCAAGGAAAGCGGTTTTTATGGCAAAGAATCCCTGCTTGACCATCAGCGGAGGAAAAGCGAGCTAGCAACAAATATCAGAGACGTACGCAGGCTCTTGTGATAACAGTGCCACAGAAGGTTTGCTTACACATTTTTTCCCTAAAACTGCGATGCATTCGGCCTCAATGATTTCACGCGTCAACTGGTTTTTACGCATCTTTAAAACAACGCATTTTTCTAGCACCGGTATACAATGACACTATGGCACTATGATGAAAAAACTTTAGCGCATATAATTTGCTAGTCACAACTATGTTCTCAAAGCCTATCATTCACACCGAATTATCATGCACAAAAAATGACAAGTATCCACCCTTTTACCAGATCTGATGAAGCGCGAATGATGCCCTCCTCACTACGCCTCGCTAAACACCGCCTTAAGTTGAAGAGATCCAATTCCATTCAAGTTGTTTGTTTCTTGCTGCTTTGCAAGTATTTCACTTATATTTGCGAACAAAGTCACTGGTATGGGAGGCGGGAGTTCTGGTAATTGAAAGCGATCATCAGCTAAAGATCTGAGGCAAAGCTCAGAAGTTGCATTTAGTAACCATCTGATGGCATATTTATTCGATAATGTTTTCCTATGAATTTACTTCTTGTTTTCAGTTAGGTCGAGCTCTTTTCTAGAATTTTTGGTGAAGACTTTGAAAGAAGTTCACACTTCATGGGGGGGGGGGGGGGGGCGGGAACTACACGCACACTTACCAACATACGCCGCTTTGTCTGTGACCATCATTTTGGCGTGGTTCACCCGGGCGTAAGGAATTCGACGTTGCTCGTCTGTCTCCTTAGGGATCTGCATTGCTTTCTGAAAGCGAAAGAAGCATAAAGGTCATTTTTCTGGGTGCTAATTTTTCAGTTTGTCAAAGTAAGCAATAATTAGAGGCGGAATGCCATTGCAGTGTTAACGTCTCCTTTTTTGAATAACGCACGGCTAATTGTCACAATCAAACATAGAGAAGTCTGCGTTGAAGGACAGAAAAACATATAATGAGGAACACTGACGATAAATTTGCGGTGTTTAAAAACCATTGTTATGTCTGAAGGAATGATCAATAAAAAATTACGCAATGTTAGCACCACGTCGCATAATGCGAAAAAGTCGCCGACACCTGTGCTGCGTATGCATGCATCGATATTTACATTTTTATGGTGACTTGGCACGTATATGAATGTGCAGGTACAGAGTTTATGTTTTAGGTCGGGCGTATTCCCTGCGTTCCACCCTCCGCATGTTTGTGGGCTTTCACCACCCGGTTAGAAGCAGCGCCCGAGAAGCTTTTCGAAGCTTATGGCGGCGTCTCTCGATTTCGCGCCCCTTCCGGTGACTGCAAAGGTAGCACGAAGCTTCCAAGGGGTGGTCACGTGATGACCGTTAAGCACTCGCCTCACCCAAAGACAATGAGGGTAGTTCCAGATTCCATCACCACCGTCACCAGTTTTCGCTCCCCTGCGGACAAAGTTTGGTGTGTGCTTCAGGGGACGTCACATATACGGATAACTCTAACTCTAAAACGTGCGCGAAGCCTCTGAATTTGTTTCTTCTCAATTGTGCGGGTATGTTCCCTTGTGATACGCGAGTCTACCACTAGTGAGCGGAAGAGTACGCTCACTTGTGATACGTGCGCCTACCATTCCTGTGCGGGATTTTTTCCGTCCTTGAAGCCGCGGCAGCATCTATCTCACTACAGCGCAGACGGGAAATGGCGGGGAGGGTGTAGGCGAAATCATGAAATGCTTTTGGAAAACTGCCGCAGGAGAGAAGCGTCATGTGGTTTATTTTCTTGTGTTAGCTATCGGCTTTAATTCACCACATCTATGTCGAGCTGCTAATCGGAGTGCAGTGCATTCTCACCACTTCGATGAAGATTTTGCTTGAATTGATGGCGGCTAGCGATTCCACCATGCTCCACATGACTGGCTTCGAGTGGCTCCATCTGGAGACAAGCAGACGGACGTGGACACCATTTTCAATGGCGACGCGCCTCAACGCATTGTCAAGCAACGGCCAGAACCTGAAAGGAAAATGATAATTTGGAGCTACGGTCACAGCACAGGCGGGCGTATGACATAGCGCCATCGAAGAACACGAACCGAAGTTCTCCTTTGCTCTTATGCGCTCAAGATTCAAGTGAAAAGAAAACAATGCGATTTTTCTGAAGGCTTAGAAAAACTCTCTTGCTTTACAAACGTTTTAAGTAGTTTTATCGTGAAATAAGCTACCTCTGGATGTAGAGTTTGCCGAACTAATGTCTTACGTTTTGTTCTTCGAATAGTAGTCGATGGGTAAGAAGTTCATGACCGCGACATATACAAATTTCTTGGCGCTGTTGATGATATCAACAATGGCGTCGAAATCTTCCGTCCTGCCGGAGGTCGAAAAGTAAGGAGGAGCACTCTGAAAACGAAGGATGTCGTAACCATCGATCAGAAACATCTCGGTTCAAATAATTGTTGAATGAACAAGGCGTTTGCCTTTTTGAGTTGAACAGCGGTGCAAACAACAACCCAAAGCATTTTTGCTTGATAAAAGAATCGCTTTTCAATCTGAATATGCAGGATAAGTGGTCACGTGTGCGAAAATCCGGGCCATACTAAGGCAAAAAACACAGAGCGGTTCCGTAAGACCTCGACGATTTTGTAGAGATATGCAGAAATGTGTGTGCAACACGTTTTTTTCTGCACAGCAGAACGTTAGAGCGCTTCATAAGGAGCACAGCTTGAGTTCATAGGATTGTTTTCTAAATTAAGTGCTTTGCAAGGCAAAGTCCTGTCTCGCTCATATCGAACTTGGGTTACCTGAAGCCGTCTGCAAATTGCTTATCTTTCCCAATTCTCACACTTTTTCTTACACTAGCGGTCGTCTGTCATTTTTCTTCCAGCGTGGCTCTGTCAACCTCTTAAGTAATCGAGAACAAAATACGGAAGGAATGAAGAAAGAAAGCTCAACTTGAAAAAAATGGCAGAAAGAAAGAAAAGAATAGTGTGCACATTCATGCTGGACTGCGAGCTGAATTAAATTTATTTGGAATGCCTATTTCCTCCTCCCATAATTTATGTGATCTTGGAATGAAAGAAAAAGATTGAGAGTGAGAATTTAAATTTTCTTTAACGCGAGCAAAAGCACGTTTTTTCCCTTTTCCTGTTCTCATGGGCGCACTGGCCTGCGCTAAAAAATGGAAAGAGAAGATCAATGTTGAAATCATGAGCATCATCAGGAGGAAAAAAAGATAGCTTGAGCTCAGCCGCAAAGTACTTATCTTTTAAACCGTTATCTACTAATCCCTTATTTGAAGCACGCCCAAAGATCATATTCGATAATTTGTTCTATGCGGACACTGGCGCCAACCCTAGGTAAGACTAAAATCCGAAAGTCGTGAACAAAAGGAAGCAAAAGTGTGCTGACGATTACAACGTCATGGGGCAGCCCAGCAGTGTATGCCGATAGCATGTTTGCACTTTATCCCTGTGCGGCTGTGGGTGGCGTTCGTATCTGATAAGATGAGAAAATTGGACGATGCTTAAGGGTGTAGTCTAAAGGAAGATGGCCTGCCATGTGCATGCGAGTAATGTTGTTCATAAAGGTGCAGTGCTCCATATTCGCTTATGTGAAACCAGCCGATGCACTTGAGATAAATACATAACACGTGAGCAACGGATGAAAAAGACATGTTTCTGTATTAGACAGCTTGGAGGAGAGATTTTATGAATGCGGCTTGATAAAATTCTTCCGTCAAGACCTTTAGCGGGGTTCTTGAGCAGTTTGTAGCGGAGGACTATTGTTTTTGATGGTGCTGAATAACACGTATGTCGTAACCAAAGCACAGCTGAGATGCGCGGCCGTCAGGACACTATACAGATTATTCCCAAAGTGTAGGCTCACGGAGCTTACCGATATATAGGTGAGCGAGCGCGTCCCATTAAGGTCGATAGACGCAGGATTAGAGCTGTTTACGGATGTGCTGAGATTAGCAGGCCATGCATCTGGAAGCTTGGCGTTGTCGTCCGACATTAACCAGTAGACTTCAAATATTTTCTCCAGGTCCGTGGCCATAAAAGTGCAGTTGGTTATCAATACGCCGACTTCCTTCACCTGAACAGACGTGAAGCCAATAAAAAGTCAAGTTATTGTTTTAGAGGTCAAGGTAGAACAGCGTCAGATTTCAATCAGGGCTCTGTAAATATTCTCTGTAATCTCGAAATTTATTACAGATAAAGCGATTTGGATGATTTCGTAGTAACACCCATTCGGCATTCTTAATAGCATGTCAATATCGTTACGAGAGCGCCCACTTGTATTAGCACAACTTCGTGTACATCTGCAAATAGCATCGTTGGACGCTTTAGTTCTGTGTATTACTTGAATAATACCCTGCCGTTTTCAGAAAGCCGAATTTGTTTTAAGTAGTTAGAAATTGAAATTTCAAACTTTGTGGAGGCACAGCTGCGAAAACAAGTGACAAATGCAGGCAGCCCGAGAATAAGTACTTGGTGGGCGCTGCAACTTCATTTGCAAGCAGCTTCTTTTAAAGGGCATGAAATTAAATTTCATTGCACCTAACATTCAGCTATCCCAACGAGCTGGTGCAAAGGCGCGAGAGGCTTGAAAAGGGTGCACTCAACCTACCTGTGCGAGTGCCCTCCAGTCCATATTAGCGCTTCCAATGTAGGCGTGCATTCCATCTACCACCCAGAACTTCGTGTGCAGCACTCCCGTCTTCCCAAGCCGTGTCAAATTGAGGCTGCGTACTTCAGCTGCCTCTGTAAGCACGTGTGAGAAAAGAGAAATAGCAGGAATCGTACCGGAGAGAGGACACAGTACAGAAGGGGAGCAAAGGAAATGCGAAGGATGTAACTGCACTATTTGGAAAAGGAATGGTAAGAAAAGGCAACTTGATCAATCGATGCTTGCGATGTTATTGGAGCTCCTAACAAAACAATAAAAGCGAGAAAGTAGTTGAGGGGGTTACAGCCGCATTGTGCTTGCCACTTCCAGCTTATGGCTAATAAGGGCGTGAAGGTCAGAATCAGGGAAGTAAGGCTGTCAGTAATGATGCCTCGACGATTTTCATTACTGCTTGGCTATAACATTCTCCGTTAATGAGCCCCGGTAAGTTCCTTGCACTAGCATGACGCAAACGTGGGCAAAGATGGCGGGTAATCCAGCATTCGGCATTAAAGCTTTATAGGAATATTTGAAGGTAGGATGCACTTGCTTTCAGCCACTGATCAAACGCACAAGCGCCTCTTGCGAAACATTCTTACATATAGTATCTGGGGCACTGATATGCACCGCGTCATTCTCCTGGATAATACTTTGGCGTCACAGCGCCTGTTCATGACATGCTTATGTTAGGGTTGCCTTGAACCACTTGTGTATTCTGGACCGCTTGTTGCGCATCTGGATTTTGTCCTTATTAAGGTGTTTGTTTGCAAAATATTTGAAATAATAAAATTTACATTGAGAACGCCAAGCATTTTTCTTCTAAATTTTTAAAAGTGGCATTCAACCTCTTCAACGAAACTGTCTTGCAAGTGATTATTTGTTGTTGAGTCGTATTTGAATGCACGCGGACTAATAATGCAATTGTTGATTAATTTCTTGTCAATGTCATCTTTCTGTAGAAGGACGGCAGATTGGGCGAGTTGGTGTTCCATGGTATCAGAAAATTCAAACAGCGCTAGACAACAGGTCCAGAAGCGGGAAAAGATAAACACGGCTCTGAACTTACAACTGATTTATTTGAAGTAAGAAGTCAATTTATACGTTCAAAACTGGGCACGCATGCGCACTGTCATACATCGATGATCAGATAAAAAAATCCAAAATGTCAACATACACACGTGATGTATCTGCCTTCCAATCTACACTTTGTGTAGCAATGTCATTTCTTTCGCTGAGAAAATTAAGGAAGTTTTGCTAACGCAAATGTTAGATTTTCTGATGATATACATATCCAACTGTAGATTTTCTAATGATATGCATATCATCAGAAAATGTAATAGTGGAGTTAGCAAAACTTCTTTAATTTTGTCAGCGAAAGAAATGACATTGCTACACAAAAGGTAGATTGGAAGGCACATACATCACCTGTGTATGTTCGCATTTTAGATTTTTTATCTGATCATCGATTCATGACAGTGCGCATGCGTGCCCAGTTTTGTACGTATAAATTGACTTCTTACTTCAAATAAATCAGTTGTAAGTTCAGCGCCGTGTTTGTCTCTTCCTCTTTCTGGTCCTGTTGTCTAGCGCTGTTTGAATTATCTTGCTATCATCTCTTTCGGCCTCTCGAAAATAAGAATCCGTTCGTGGCCAGAAGAAAACCCAATTTCTGCATTTTTTAGCGCTTAATAACTGTCAATGAGAGTTGAGTGCTTTTTCTTGCGTATTTTGAGTGTTTTTTTTCTCCGCTATGCTCAAAGAGATGGAAAAGACCAAACAGAAGTTGTACCAGGAAAGCGACGCATGCCAGTAATCCACTTCTGCGGCCAGATTTACAGTAATATCTACATACGGCGCCTTCTGCCAAATCGCGGCGTTGTCGTTTGTGTCGACTCGGTGTTGATGGTAAGGGCATGGCAATGAGGACATGAACTTGAGGAATCAGATATGTCGATGGTAGCACGCCACAAGAGAAGCATTTTATGAAATGTCGACACTTTGTATGTTGGTTTAGATGCCTGAATTATAACTGCTATGGGCAACAGGATGTGTTCGTTGTTTTTTAGCGCTTGTGGTTGCTTTGCGCGTGCGCAGTTGGCTAATTCGTTCATAGGATAACCCAATCACTCCTTACTTGTGCGGCTAAGCCGGGCTACACACTGAAAGGCGACGACTGTTCATTTGAGATGCTGATGTACCCGCTGAATGTACTTCATATCCAGAGCGCACACTTAATTTCTCTTGAATGAACCTGGCAGTACTGTCAGCAAAAAGGCTTTGAATGTGCAGTCAATTCGTTGAAAGTAAATGAAACAAGGTGATTCTGAAAAGCAATAATACAGCAGCAGGACTGCTATGTAGAAGTACCGATGGCTGTGACGGGGGTTTACTGGCAAAGGGATCCCTTGATTTCAGTGTATACCGACACACCGCTTTAAAGCATGTCTTACTTCCTACAGTTACAGAGATTTCAGTCGTTTGTGAACTGGTCAGGTTAACTATTTAATATAGAAATAAATAACAGTGAGTCTAAAAAAACTTACGTTCTTCGGCAAGGTTCTTCGAGTCGAGGCTTGGAAACCTGTCACTCGGTGCATTCTGCGTGATCTTTATGTCAATGGACCTGTTACGGCCGGCGTACAGCAGGTCCTGGTATATTTGTTCGCCCTAATTTTAGAAGAAACGAAGGAGAAGTGTATCTGTACAGTTGTACCAGTGATGGCTGTGAGTCCCAAATCTAGATAGTGATGCTGCGTAAGGTTAGCTTGTTTCAAACCATGGATGTATTCTAATTGACTCTACGACACCCGGTTCTTTACAGCTCGAATAATTCGCAAACGGCTGACAGTGGAGCCTTCGCGCACTTAACGATCATTACACCATCATGATTACGAAACGGTGCTCAAAGCTGTCATCAAATTACAACTATGCGGAAGTGTAACGGCCCCATTAGTTTCTAATTACCTCTCTATTTTTTTAGCCTTCGCTATGCCTAATAGCGTCCATCAAGCCGTTTATAGCAATAAAAAAACGCAGCTACTGAGCAACTTGCTTGTACTAACCCATAGCGCGTTCCCGAGGGCAATGATAAATTGAAGATAAAAACAACTTCCCAGCAGCAAAAAATAATGCAATGTATTTCAACTAGTGGCAACAAAACTGAGGCGATGAGATGCTTTCGTTATCAAGTCAGCCTTACAGTAACTGTGAATTAAAGTGATGATTGCATAATGGCTCACCATCTGCGCTGACGGATAAACCGAGAGGTTGGCTGATAGCGTCCAGTAGAAGGACGCAATCTTTATATTGGACGTCGATAAGCTGATTAACTGTCTCCACGCATCGTACGTCGACATATGCTTGGGGCTTCCTTTAGCAAAGGCCAGACCCTCAGGTATTGTCTCTACAATCGTGTACCTGAAGAAAGCAAAATGATTGAGCATACATATATGTAGCAATTACAGAGATTCTATCAATAGATATGGACATTCCTAATGGCACTGAAAAAGAGCCACCTTCATAGACATTCGCATGCATCGCATTTGGGCCACCACTGTGCAGTATTTTGCTCTGAACAGAAGTAATTTTAAGACAGTACGTGTGAAACACCGCTCTCAGGTGGATCGTTCCCTTATTCACGTGATGCGTCCTGTGTTATCTATGGGGAGATTCATAAACATTGCGCAGATTGAAGGTTTGTTTTTGATTTTAAATCACCCAGATGCTTACCATAAGAGTAAAATTTGAACAGCCTTGGAAAATTGAATATGTTCCGGAACATAGCAAGCAATCTGGCGGTTTCCTTGAAGGACTGTCAAGTGAAATAGAGGTTATATTTGAATGAATAGTCGTGCATGCCAGACAGAGTACTGATACTACCGAGAGAATATGCTCTCTGAGCTGGAGGCTACCACCGTGCGAAATTTTGCCACTATAGAGATAAAAGACTATGTGTAATCATATCTCAAAGAGCTCAGTGTTACTTTCTGTATGACAGCATTGAAGGTACTGTAGTCGGGTACGACAGCATAGTCTCAAGTTTCATTGCAACTCTTTCCTATAGAACAAGATGCTAGTCTTACAATGCTCTTGGGGCATATCATAGTGCTCTTTTATGCGTAACAACTAACCATTTGACAGATACTGCCAACGCAATTTTCTCTCAACTCTTAAGCGAGCTGATCGGTGTACACCAGTTGTGCTTTGCACTAGGACATGACACTGACAAGACAAGAAAAACATTTTCTATCGTTAGCCGAAGCGACGAATGAGCTTACAATAATCGCATAGAATGTTCATCAGATCACTTTACGATTGCTTTCGCAAAATTACAAAAACGCTCAAGCACCCCCTTCAGTGGCTATAAAATAATACTGTATATGAGCGTGGCAACTTTCAGACTAGACAACGCGGAAAAGCACCAACGAATGCTACGCTACAAGCGCAGACTTTCAACTATTGTTAATCTTCGTAGGTGCGCATTCTTATAGGCCCCTTATCGGGAAATAGAACATAACAAAGAGAGAGCCGAAAATAAAAACAACAAAAACAAAGAACGAGCACATACCAAGAGCAACTCATTCAAACCTTTGCGTACGTCATTTTTTTTCATTTCTGTTTGAGCAGGTGCATATACAGATAACAAAAAATAAATATCGAATACCTGCTTGCTCTCTCTAAGGCATTACTCCAGTGACTAGTTTTCGAACTAAGACCATCCACTTGTGGCTACTCTGAGGTTTTTCCCGTCCCGAAATGCACCCACATGCTGGTCCCTCCATCACTCCGTCCCCGTAAGTGAGAGTCCTGCCTCGCCCGGCCGGTAAGCCCCTTTGTTCCGCATGACTCGATGGGACCCCGACGAGGTGGTGAAAAGTAGTGGTCATCTTTTAGCGATCCACATGAATAAATGTGGAGCCTTGTACCTTCATCAAAAACACTTCCTCTTTTGTTTAACCCATCAGCTGACTACCAGCTTAGCAGCTTTCTATGTACGGAGCCAATTACGGAGCTCTCCGTGATGAAACTGTAACAAAGCATGCAAGTGCAAGAATCGCTCTGTAATATACTTAACTTCAACCTCGTCCAGGCAATCACTCGCTCCTCTCTACCGGTCTATTTGGGCTGCTGAGGCTGTTACTAAAACAGATACTGAACCAATAATTTTTCGTTAATAACTATAAAACTCCAAGTGACCGATGAATAGTTGTTAACTGGAAAAAGAACAGTATGTATGGGAAAGGAGACTGGAGCAGAATACATGTTAGTGGAAATTAATAAAAAGTGGGACCCCAGTATGCAGATGCACACAAAATATGCTTAAAACTGAAGTACCAAAAAAATCATCTAGACAGGGAGGTCGCAGACAGTCCGAGACAAGGAATGGCTCATGACTGTGTATGAAAGCAGGTGTTGCATAAGACAGTAACAAATCTACAGATACAACAGCTGTGGGAAGTGAAATACCCTACAATTCTGGACAAGAGCACTTTTGAGCGGGAAACCGTTTATGGACGCAATTTTTTCGCATAATGTAAGATTCCACTATAGCAATAAATATATCCGCAGATCATCCGACGGCAGTCTTTCATTTTTTTATTAACGTTTCGGCTATCATCAAAAGCGTTCCCTACTGGTTTTCTATTAGAGTCTTAACTTTTAGATGCGATCGATGAAAACACTTAAAAAATTTTTGCAACATTTCAGAACTATGAACCATTAACTTCAACGTTTCCATATTAGTATATTAAAATTTTTCAATTTTCAAACTTTTTGTCCGAGAATGTTGTGCATGTATGGCTTTGCAGCATCATAACGCATTCTGTCAGTTTCCATACTGAAGCTTAGTTGAAACCTCCGAACACGTGCCCATCGTCATTTCGCTGCAAACGTTTCCATGACTAGATGTTTAGCCTATGACCACACGCTGAAGGCTGTAACGACGGAAAAACAGCAATATGCGCGCACGTACAGACTGAAATTACCGAGTATTCCAGACTTCACTCACCTGCACGAATCGGCTGCATTTGGCCTGGCATCGGCGTTCACCGCTGTCGTTTCTCCAGCTTTCGAGAGGACCTGGCAGGACAAAGCGCACGCGGCAAGTAGGACGGCCCTGGACATACAGGAAACAAGTAGCGGCGTGGAGGACATCGCGTTTAGTTGACGCTCAGCATCGCTGGTCAGTCGGTGAATGTGCGCCGTCCTCCACGTGGAGGTCGCTTTTTGCCCCCTTACTCCCTTCCTCTCTTACAGCGCGATTGTAGCAACAGGCACCACCGCCCACATTATTCAGCCAGTAGCAGCGAAGCTACAGGGGGCGTGTCGTGTCGTAAAATACTTGGGCGAGGGTGAGAACAGCGACTGTTCACATACAGGTCCCGGACGCCTCGTTCGTAGACTCAGGTGCGGTGTGAACAAAGGGAAGGGTGTCTGGAAATGAGGAGAGACATTGCTTAGCAGAACCAAATGCTGGAAAACCCAGCCGGAAGAATGTGCGTTTAAGGGCTGGAAAACAAGCAGGAATGCTTTTCTGTACTATAGCTTTCAGGTGTAAAGAAATAAAAAGAAAAACTTTTGCTGCCTCCATGCAGTCTTAGAGGCCTTGCTTGCAAGCCACACTCTTCATGGTGCAATTAAGTCAGCTTTTTATAAATGTTTAAACGCGATCGAGAAGCGTGTCGGCTATGATTTCAGATTTTTATGTGCTATTACTTTTTGAAGGAATAAAAATTTCTCCTTCATTTAATACAAATTTGCTTTCCTTTGTACAACTTACGTAATTTTGTGAATTGACTAAAACAACGCCCCAAAGTTGTTTTTTTTCGAAAAATTTGCAACTGGAGTGCGAAATACGCTGTGGTTGACAGCTAACTATTTTTTGGGACAGGTATATTTTTTTACATTTGTTGCAAACTTAGTATACAAACGGTTAGGCATTTTACCGACCCTTATTTGTGGCGGTGGTGGGCAGTTTATTTACGTGCTAGAAATATCGTATATGCTCTTCTAAGTTTTTACTGTGCATGCGACGAAGTGTCTGCATTATGTAATTTTATTTCTTGGACCCATAACTAGCCTACGGCTACGGGTCCAAACAGTGCTGGACACTCTTTTTTGTGTTTTCATCGATTAATAAAAAAAATTGAATTTGAATTTGAAGAGAGACTGCACTTGCCATTTAGAAGCGTAACACTACTTCAGAATGCCTCACCCTAAAGTAAAGGCTGCTGTGCTGTGCCGGTATTTCTCTCCTTCCATACTGCGGGAAGAGATAATCTGAGGGTGGTGGGCGCAAAAAATCTATCCAACATAAGTTCATGAATTTTGCTTTGTTGTAACACAAATATGGACATCTGTTTTTATTGACATAAAGAAAAAGTAGGATATGTGTTTCTTACGAAGAAGAAAATCTGATTCCCAAAATTTTAGATTGCACGAAAGAATCGGAGATATTAGATATGTGCAGTAAAAAGATGGCAGCATAAAAAATATACAATTTATGTTTTCTGAGTTTATATCTCAAAAGGCTTTTTAAATGTTACAGATCTATTTATGTTGTATTTTCCCGATTAGGACGTTTGAAAGCTTTTGCGCCCATATTGAAGTTGATAGGGACAACGACGTGCAATGCACAGCGTGAGAGTGTGTCGCAGTTTAACACGAGGCGTGATCGGCTGTGGCGATATCATAGTACTCTCGTGCAGTGGTCATCGAAGCTGATCTGTGCGCGCCGCTGCAGGTTCGAAACAGAGTCGCGGCAATATTTTATTTATATCTGCACGTTGATTAAAGTCAGCTTCAAGGTCAGGCAAGGTACAAGATTATTGGTTGAGTATGACGGCATTAATTAGCGGTTCCACACAATAACGGACAACATGGAGCGAAGCGCTTCCGGCTACTCCGCAGTGCATTGGCAAGGTCGATCCCAGGCCTCATGGTCAAAACTCGAACCGCTGCACTGGTGGTGACACAGAAGTATTCAGCACTTGCTTGGTATCTACAGAGAGGCTCGGAAAGCAGTGAATCTCCCTGGCAACGGCGAAAATGACTGTTCCAGACGGCCACATACCGGTAGTCCGGGTAGGTCGCAGAAGTCAGGTCCGTCCGAACTAAGCCTGACAAATGGGCGTGATGCTTTCGTACAAGGATGTCATTTGCATCTACAAAGTCAAGCGTAGATGCTGCAGAATCGCGGACACACCGCTGTTTCTGAGCGGGGTCCGTGCCAGACGAGGCGCAACCAGCACAGGGCATCGGTCCAATGTTGGACGTGTGTCGACAAAGACCACCCCATAAAGTACTGTCCTTTGCCAATACATTTCTAGCATAGTGCCGATGTCCTGTGCTGCTAAGGGGGCGCCACCTTGGACGCCATGCTCGCGGTGATCGCTAGGCGGTGAGAGGTTTTGATAGGAGTTCAAAACATATTCTCTCGCGCGGCTAGAGAAAAAGGTGGATTTTGAAATTGAAGTACAGTTGCTTTGAAACTTACTGCATGTTGTTCTATATGATCTATTGTGGAATATCCTTTACGAAAGATCATATTCACACTATCAATCAGGTGATAGAGAAATGCGCAGAATATAACCAACCTCTATATATAGCTTTCATTGATTACGAGAAAGCATTCGACTCAGTGGAAACCTCAGCAGTCATACAGGCATTGCGTAATCAGGGGGTAGAAGAGCCTTATGTCAAAATACTGGAAGATATATATAGCAACTGCACAGCTACTATAGTCCTCCATAAAGTCAGCAATAAAATTCCAATAAGGAAGGGCGTCAGGCAAGGAGACACGATCTCGCCAATGCTGTTCACCGCATGTTTGCAGGAGGTATTTCGAAGCCTGAATTGGGAACAGTTGGGAATAAGAATAAATGGAGAATACCTAAATAATCTGCGATTTGCTGATGACATTGCCTTGCTGAGTCACTCAGGAGGTGAACTGCAAATCATGATCAACGAGTTAGACAGGCAGAGCAGATCGATGGGTCTAAAAATTAACATGCAGAAAACCAAGGTAATGTTCAACAGCCTATCAAGGGAACAACAGTTCACAATTGGCAGCGAGAGCCTAGAAATTGTGCCGGAATACGTCTACTTAGGGCAGGTAGTGACAGCTGATCCAGATCATGAGAGGGAGATAACTAGAAGGATAAGAATGGGCTGGAGCGCATATGGCAAATTCTCGCAGATCATGAGTGGCAGTTTACCAATTTCCCTCAAGAGGAAAGTGTACAACAGCATAATCTTACCGGTACTCACCTACGGGGAAGAAACGTGGAGGCTAACGAAAAGAGTTCAGCTTAGGTTAAGGACAACGCAGCGAGCCATGGAAAGAAAAATGATAGGTGTAACGTTAAGAGATCGGAAGCGGGCAGAGTGGGTGAGGGAACAAACACGGGTTAATGACATCCTAGTCGAAATCAAGAGAAAGAAATGGGCTTGGGCAGGGCATGTAATGCGAAGGCAAGATAACCGCTGGTCCTTAAGGGTAACGGAGTGGTTTCCAAGAGAAAGTAAGCGTAGCAGGGGGCGGCAGAAGGTTAGGTGGGCGGATGAGATTAAGAAGTTTGCAGGCAAAGGGTGGATGCAGCTGGCAAAGAATAGGGTTAATTGGAGAGACATGTTAGAGGCCTTTGCCCTGCAGTGGGTGTAGTAAGGCTGATGATGATGATGATGATGATGATGATGATGATGATGATGATGCATGTTGTTACTTGCAGAAAAGCAGCCCGCATCATGGAGAATGGGCAATTTAATACCATCGTTAAAAGTGAAGGATTTGAGCAGGAATAGTAAGGGGAAGATAAAGATATTTCAGATTCCACAGTGTGAATATGGAAAGCCAAGACTGCTCATTTTCATTAGAGCCCAATATGCGCTTCTAATCTTGTCACTAAGGGAATATCTCCGTTATTTGTGCTGGAATTGCCCAGGTGAAGCATTCCATCTTATCATACAGAGCGCTGCCAAGTTGGGCTGCAAAGACAATGCATTCAGTCCCGCCAAGTCTTGAGTGGCGTTTCTGATAAGAACAGCCTCGATCACGGTGTGCGTAGACAGACATGTGCGTAGACATGTGCGTACACATGATACATGTCACAAAATGGCACACCCCCAAAGCGGGATAAGGTGTTCTAGGAAGTTACCCTTGCAAGAGGTACAAACGTCGCCTACCCGTCGTCGATATAATTGTCTTTTTTTTCAAAGTAGCGGCTAGAACTATAAAACTAATCGGTTAGTCACAGTCCAGATATTTAGGTTATGAGACGTTTGAGACGGGGTCGCGGATCTTTATTTGCGCCTGATAGGTATTGTAGACACAAAAGCCTTGACCCAGATGTTTCAGAAAACGGTCAAAGCAAAATCGGGTCAACTATTATGGTTACCTCAAATAAGAGCGTTTTGGCAGCAAAAAAATATGCCTCATTGAAAGGACTGTGAGAAAATCTTCATCAAATTTTTGTTATATGTAAAAATTTATTCCTGGATCCTTGTAATTATGTTGGAGTTTAATCAGCGGCAAAAGCCGGATCTATTGGTGAAAACATTTGTTTTAAAACAAACAAATTTTTCTGCCGCTGAATTCGAGCTCATCATGTGAATGGCAAAAAGGATTCCGTGATCAACGCTTGAACGCGAATGGCTATCTAACCTTGGCCTTATGATAAGCTTTTACAAAAGTATACGTTTTCGTAGTTTCTCTAAAAGCAGCTGGTGCAGACGGTACTATTATTTCATTTTCTGTGCTTTTTATGCCATAACACAGCCCGTATTTCGTGAAAGTAATCTTTTGCCACTAAAACGAGGTAATCTGCCGATAAAGGCAAATTTGAACTTATCCTCAATGTTCATTTAAAAACAACACCTGCTTTGTAGATCGTTCGGCAATGGCATCGCCGCTGTCAAGAAAAGTGCACGTTTAAATATTAAAAAAATAATCGCAGCCAAGGCATAGCAATGGAAAATTCTACAAGCGCTTTCATCTCACGCACACTCTACAACTTAGTTTCAACGGGCAATGCTACGAAAGGAACGAAATAATTATTATCAAGCCATGCTGTAGGAAGCAACAAAACAAGAAGCAGAAGTACGAAGTTGGCGAAATTTTGTTACCAGTGCTTGTCGGATGGCTGCCATTACCAAAATAAACTTTAATCTGCACGAATGATGATGCATCGAGAAATGATTGCTTCTGGGACGGAGAACCTCAAGGTGGTTGCTACGAGCCGATGATATTGGCAATTTTTCACTGTTGCGCCTCCGTAGATGAGTGAGGCGAGCACGATTTGAGGAAGTTTTTCTTAACAATAGCGCTCGATCCACGAATCCGTTTGCGGAAACGTTATGTAATGTTTGCCGATGTTCTATAGCAGTGACACAGTCGTGCGTCGTTAATATCGACAATTTGGTTTCACAGAGAAATTGTCGATAAAGCGAATTGCCTGTAAAAAATGAATCGTTAAAGAAAACATACTGATCCGGTGTTCCCGGATTCGAACCCGACCACGGCAGCTGCGTTTTTATGGAGGCAAAACGCTAAGGCGTCCGTGTGCTGTGCGATGTCAGTGCACGTTAATGTTCCCTAGAGGGTCGAAATTATTCCGGAGCCCTCCACTACGGCACCTCTCTCTTTCTTTATTCTTTCGCTCCTTCCTTTATCCCTTCCCTTACGGCGCGGTTTAGGTGTCCAACGATATATGAGACAGATACTGCGCCATTTCCTTTCCCCAAAACCAATTTATACTACTATTATTATTATTAAAGAAAACAAGTTCAGAAGAAGTGCACTTTGTAATTAAGGTCTGGGTGCGAAACTGCACGAAACCTTGAAGCTCCAAGTGCATTACTCTCGTCGTCATTATCTTTTAAATAATACGGCGCAGTTCGAGGCGCGTAGTTGTATATATAAGGTGCGCGATTGCGTCTCATGGCTTATTGGCGTATCTTTTACTACGATTGTTCACGACCCATGAGCGGCTAGTACGAACTTGTACACAGTAGGGTGACAGCTGTTTAATACGGCTTTCAACGTAGCAGAAGCTGCAGAGAAGGTTTTCTTCTCATCAGTTCACGCAATACGGCAATTAGTAAGGCACACTGACTGGGCATTATCACCCTGTCCATTGTCCGGACAGCTATTTTTATACTAACGAGGCGTAACGACATTTTGGTCCTCAGAAAAAACTGACAATAATTCGAGTCGTCCATATTAATGGGGGCCGTATTAGCGCAACACTCGTGTATATTTTTGAAATACATTGACTGGCTGACAAGGGAGATGTCTGAGGCGTAGTACATAAAGAAAAAGCAAGATGGTGCGTCAGCTAGCCCTTCGTTTCGCGACAGGGTATTGATGCCGTGTACCTGCATTCGGCGTAGCAACACGTGCGATGTTTTTGTTCGCTGTTTTCCCAGGATTATCAAATCTTTCACATGTTCTATGTGAATAAAGTTCAGGCGTGAGTCGGACTATGCACTCCATCATTCCATAGGTTACATCAATACTCGCCACTGCATCCTTAGTACCCATTTCATGGCTGCATTTTATCTTCGTTTTTTTTTCCACCTCTTCCACGCTGCTCTCCTTCAGTCTTTATCTCCCAAATTCCCCTCCCTACGCCGAGTAGCATGCCAGCGATATTGAAACGCCGGCTAAATTCTCTGTTTCTTCATTAAAGAGTCTCTCTCTCTCTCTCTCGTGAGTCGGCGCTGGTCCTGTGTGTCTTTCCCTTCCCGTCACGTCTTTCGTGCTGTTACTTAACACTGGGTCACCAACCCGTCATTCTAGCTATTGTTGAAGGAGTATTACCATTCTAGAATGTTACACCAGTTTATTTTCAACCTAACTAAAAAGAATTAAAGTAGAACTGCCGGGTGCACAAAGGTAAGATGCACACGAAAAGAACTGAATCGACACCTTGATGAGAAAATTAAAAACGCTTGGAAATATTTAATACTTACGCTCATAGATGGTCGCTTTCTGCCACATTTCTGCATAAATAGACGCTTATAGTCGATAGGTTTGTAGTAATGCGAGTTCTTGGCTTGTAGTTAAGTTTTAGGTCCGATAAGTTGGATGAAATACCGACGGTAGCATCTTGTAACGTTACGCAAGCCATATTCTACGGTTAATAATTTTCTATGAATAAAGCAGTTCGTGCAATGCAGCTACTGGAATACGTGGCTGAGTTCACTTAGACTGAATCTAAAAATAATGAAATGGATTGTCCAGCAACACCACGCAGCCGTTGTGCAATATATGTAAGGCTGCTGTTGTATCAGCTTCCCAAGTTCCTTGACCAGGTTTAATGGGCTCAACAGATAGCCGTTTCTTATCGAACAAAATGGGCTTCAAGTGTTTTCGATGCTCCAAGAAATTACAAAAAAAATCTATTTTTGCTTATTCGATGGCTTCTAAAAGGACATCGGGGTGAATACATCGTCGGGATAACATGGTGATTGGAAGTTCTAAATTTATAGTTCTTTTATTTCGGAGTAGAAGGGGCGAGGGAGTTGTGTTGGGTTCTGTGTAATGTGGGTTACTTACCTCTGCCTTATCAAGTTAGTGGTTATGGCACGCAGATCATAGAAGTCCACGCTTCGATTGAGCGACTGAAGTGATAAAAGAAAAGACTCCTTATGGCATTTATGCGAGCAACAGATCTCAGAGGCACCTGTAATCGCCCTGTCTTCTCAAAAGTTTCCGGACTGACCCCATATTTATACTCTCTCTCTCTCTGTAATTTCGTTCAAGCAAATAAAGTGGAACAGAAAAGTAGGCGCTAGAGCTTCAACTGTTGACGGCATTTGTATTTATTACAAAAATGAGGGGTACAACCAGAGCGCTCATCACACAGAAACCTGCGTGCAGATCATCTAAAGGTTAACTTTGATGACTGGGCTCAGGGATGATATATATATAATTTTTTCAAGCGTAGGGAAAAGTTTACAGCAGTTCTGATGGCGCTATCGAAAGGAACCACCTAGGCCTTCCCCTACATTTTACTTCAGTCTCACTTGCTGAGAAAGGATAACATGATAAAAAGACTTTTGCACAGATATATAAGAATTTTTTTGCCGATATTGGATTCTGAAAGAGCCCAGTAAAATTGAAATACCTGTGCTGATTAGCCCTTGGTTCGTGTTGCGGTCGTGGTCATGGAGGCCATTTTGACGTCATTATAATTGCTAGAGCTCACAAAAAGCAGTACACGTTCTGAGGAATTATATTTAATATGTCATTGAAAACTTTCATTACGGACAAAAAAATGCGTGGTATGTCCTGCATCTAATTTTTGGAATCGCAGCATATTTTCTTCCACCACCAAAATAAAGAGCAATATGAGTATCAGTCAGCTTTTCTTATTAATGATATGGTATGCAAAAGTCGCCGAGGCGCGCTACTCATGAGTACACTACCATTTTTCGAATTCAAGGCACTTCGAGCTAATTCATCAGCGTCGACGTATCGACCCTTATTAAGTTACAAAATGCTACTGGGCTGCATAATTTAACTCACCGAAAGAGATGAACTTAAGTAAACACATAAAAACTGGTAAACCCGAGACAAATCGCGGCATGATTTGCTCAATTGTAGTCACCTCAATCTTGGAACAAACACAACCTAACCATGAAGGCTTTAATATCTATTTTTTTGTTTTTGTTCAAAAACCAAGCCTCTATCAGTCCTCATCATGCTCTTGCTATCCTATTTTACTGCATTAGCAGTATAACCACTTTCCGGGAAACCAAACATCTGTCCGTCTGTGTGTGTGAAGCGTTAACATTTTGGTCACCCTCTAGTCGCGGATGACGACGCCTCCGGGCACCGGCCGCTAAAAATGCATCTCACAGCTATGAGCCACCGCCCTTCATAAGCTTCCATGCACCTTGGAGAATTCCGGCAAAAGAACCCTTGTTGAAAGACGTTGTTATGCCCTATAAGCATTAGCTCGCAAGAAATTAAATCTTGTCGTTTCCGCGCGTGCCCTGGAGATCCTACTTGTAGGCCACACCTCCGCACGAGGAGCTTGTAATTTGTTGGAAATCTGTAATCCACGTCGTTCGCTTTTAGGTATTAAAAATTATCTTTACATGCCTAGTGTTTAGAACGAGTGATATGCTTTCTCTCACTAAATACCTGGCCGGTAGACATATAAGTTTCTCCTATATTCAGGGGTTAACCAAAGAACTGAAAAATAATTTTTTCCTAAATTTTCAACGCGCCTTTGTGGCAGAGCATTACTCAAGGCTCTGGATTTTTTTTTTTTTTGCGCCCGTCGAAGTTCTTATATTCGTCGATAGTTTACGACCGAAGCATTTTCGCATTTTATCCTTCACCAGATGTAGCAGCGGTTTTGCATTCGAATTACACGTTTTCAAGGACCTCCATTTACAGCTTTAATGGGACTGATCTTACCATTCGCTAGCGGAACGTTACTTTGCAGTGCCCTGTACAGGGGCAATGACCGCTACTGTTGAGCAAATAGTCGTAGATGTCTCGTATCGCGCACTATAACGCACGTCCGACAGGGTATCGAAAGACTGATTCTTTTAGCACAATCCAAAATGAGCTCTAGATCTTGTCACCAAGCCCCGAATATCTATGGTTTAACATAGACATGGCGGCTGCCGAGCCTTTATCTTATCGTACTGCCCTTGGCGATCTCTGCTGCAAAGATAATGCAGCCACATGATCTCGGCAAGCCACGAGTGGCGTTAGATAAGAGCGGTCTCGATCACGAACTCTGTAGATTTCGACCGTGTTACATAGCAGCACACACACAAATATGGCAGGAACCTGAGTGCACGGACAATTCCCAGGGATAAGGCCTTCAAAGATGCTATTTAGACCCGGCGTTGATAAATGGGGCTTGTACTCGAATGCGTCTAAGATAACTACAGAACTTCGGAATCAGGTACTCACATTCTATTTAGGTTAGGGGGCACTTCAGAGGGGTGGATTCTGCTTATCGGCGCCTGATAGGTGCTGCAATACAAGAGCCTGTACACAGCTTAGAAAATTTCATAATTCATGCATAAACTGAAACCAGGTCAATGGTTGTTACGTTCCTCAATTAACAAAATAGTTGTAATAAAAAAAATTAAGTGAAGCAGACCCGGAATTCGATAAAGGTAAAAAATCTATCCTTTCGCTTCTTGAGGCTACGTTGGTTCTTAGACACCCACAAATCAGGCATTTGTTGCTGTGGAAATTTGAACTAATAAATGAATATTTTTTCCTTCGACTGGATCTATTCTAGTGACGCCATTATTAACAGAACGGCGTTATCACCGATAAAAAGCAAATGGCGATAAAGTATAGCCTCAAGGATTCGCGCGCAAAAACTGGTTTTGATTCATCGCTCTTAGTTTGTGCAGACGGCCGGCGGCAGTGACATTTCTATTTCATTTTTGGTGTCTTTTATCTCTAGTAAAGCACGGTTTCTTTTTAAAGTAGTCTCTCTTTAATGAAAAGGTGGTAATGTATCTATACAAAGTAAACTTCAGTTTGTTCACAGTCTCCCTTCTAAGTGCTCCTGGCACCAACGGTCAGTGGACACCTCAATCGCGCTTTCAGGTACATGGCTATGGTGTGCACTGTAAAAAAAAAAGAAACTGATTTCGCACAACATTTCGTGCTTAGGAATGTTAAACCGGCAGCCAAATTTTTAAACTTGCTTTATTCGCGATGCAAAGAGTTGCCTCCCTTTAAATTATTCAGGAATGTGCTAGTTGGTATTAGTTTCGTGGTCTGGAGAAGGCTAAAGAGTCGTTACAGTTCGCGTTAAGAGCAACTGATTCTGCAGTTTTCTCGACCAGCACCGCGAATACTGTTAGCCCTGAAAATTTAAAAAGAACCAGATATAACACACCGAACAGAAAAATCATTGTACATGAAAATTTTTTTGTTCTCCTGCAAGGAGCCCCCAAAGATAGGCTGCCGACATGAAAATGCTGGATTTACTGGCGTGCTTGGATTTCAGTATTTGGCATGAAGCGGGCCTTTACTATCGATGTATTTTCATATTAAAACTATCTAAAGGCAGCCTGAGTGATCTGGGCACCGTCATTAACCACATCGAATCCAAGGAGGCTGAAGGAAGTTCCGGGACATTGTAGTGGATCAGAATGACCTCGTGAATGCAGGTGCTATCATAAATGTTAAGGCATTGGTAACTGTTGCCCTCCTTCACATGAAAAAGCCTGATTTTAAAAGCATGCAGTTTTACCATCCTCAAAATTATTCATTCTTTCAGTTCCTGCACTCAGGCTACGTTTGTCTCTGCTGCACATTTTACCCGGGACGCAAATGACGGCAGGATCGACAGGAACTTCAACATTTGGGTCCATTTTTAACTTCCTGGACCGAATGTTTCGTGCAGCTATCCTTCGCTGCTAAAGAGACCAAAATCTGAGTGAAAGGTGCAATAAGTTTACGGGGAATTGAAAATACCTAGTTTCTTAATGTAAACATTGAACACTGCATTATCTAAGAAAAATGGATTCTAAATTTTGAACCGGAATTGGAAATGGCGCTATCAAACTGAGGTACTAGATTGCGGTGAGTTCATGTTTGGTGTCTCCTATGACGTGACCACATGGTCGTAAAAAAGCAGTTTTTAGTTTGAAGTCCTACAGCACTTGTTTTCTTCAAAGAGTGTTCGTCCCGTTTAATATAGTTTACGCACAATCCAGTCCACCTTTCTTTAAAAACCGTCTCTTCCTCTCAGTCTCTCTCCCTTCATTCATTCATTAGAGAGTCTGCGGTGGCTTTATTGTTATTGTGTTCGGCTGCTGACTTGAAAACGGCGGTGGTCGCATTTTGATGGAGGCGAAATGGTGGAGGCCCACGTTCTGTGTGACGTCAGTATACGTTGAAAAATCCCATGTGGTTCTTTGTCGCCACCTCATCGTCGTGGAGGTAGAGGGCCAACTCCACGACGCCCTCGTGGAGGGGGCCATGATGGCGTTCCGCATAGCCTGGGTTGCTTTGGGACGCTAAACCCCATAAAACGAATCATAATTATTTAATTCATTATTAACTAATTCATTCATTCATATATCTACATCGCTGATAGAGCGCTTTTAGTTTTCGCCACTGGATGGTGCCAGGGTGTTTCGTATGTCTTTTACGAGTGGTAACTGCCCTACACTAATACTTTTGTCGACGAAGTGTACTCGGTGGACAGTAAAGGCTTTGGGTGTGGAAACTCAAATGAACCCTTTTATTTGCCAAAAATGCCTAATTATGGTTTTGTGGGTGAGATGTGCAATAGTTTTCGGTAAAAACCTGCAGCGTTTAAAAACAAAGCCGTTGCTGACTAGAGCATCTTAGGTGATAAGTTATCCATTCTGCGGGAAAAAAAAAGATTCCTTGCCTCAAAATTCAGTTGTCGGACACTTTAGAAACAGCTCTCCGCTTTAAGCTTATCCGTAGCACACTGGAAGACAAAGTGCAAGTTTCTGAGGTGCGACGTCAGGTTGTTGGTATCGCTGCTAATTGTTTACAGCACAAGCAAAATATGTCACTTTCTGATTACTAAGGATGTCCATTTACGAGCGTGACACTGCTGCCTCTGGGGCTTCTTATTAAGTCGCCATTTGTTCAACGCCGAAGAGAAAGAAGACCTTAGGCACATTGTCAGAGCTCGTACTCATTGAACGGCTGCGCTTGAGTCGTCTTCTTGCTCTGAGTGTACTTTGTAACATTTTCTGGCATAAAGACTATGTTCATCGTCACTGGTAACCAACTGAGAGCCGATTTAGATGTCTCTATGCATGTCCCATTGCATTTCAGGTGGGTGCCAATCAGCACATTTCAAACGCTGCTGTGCGCACGGCTTATATAACCGAATATTGCAAAAAAACTATAGATATCTGAGAGGCTATGTAAAAGCTAAACTAGTATGCCTTGCTTCTGTAAGGAAAAATATTTGCACCTGCTTCAAATTCCTTCCTTCGATTACTTCTCCGTGCGGCTACCTGTGACGTAGTAGGATGCCTCTTCAACGCTGAGGGCTCCAAAAGAAAGCGCATGCAAAAGTTTCTAAGCATTCACCCATCTTCGAGGTCGAAAAACAAAAGGGAATGTTAGGTTCAGTGCTCACATACCTATCTGATTCCAACCTCCCCCCGTAATTATACCGGGTGTCCCAGCTAACTTGAGCCAAGGGTTAAAAAATCAATTATTAGAGGCAGGCGAGTGAAACCAGTTGCATATTGGTGACAGCCGTCTTGCGCACCACAGACAATTTTTTGTTTCGCAAATAATTATAATTTAATTAAGTTTAATTATCTAAATTAATAAATATTGATTTTAAACAGCAAATGGCATTTTACGAGTCGTCGAGCGCCTTCAGAAACCCCCATTCCACTATTTACGATAAGGAAATCCTCACGTGCGTCTTTTTTTCCCAGCTCCGAAGAAATCCCGCGAAATACAAAATAAACCACGTGACTAACGCACTTGCGCGCCACGATCGTGCTGCTCTCAAGCGTGGTTTGGGCAAACGAAATCACCTGCAGCCTTGACTCGACGGCCTCGCACCAGCGGCAGGCCGATATGTTGGCGGTGGTTTCTCGTCTGCGTCAGCCAGTGGCACACATGACGGTGCGAATGGCCGCCGCCAACTTATCGGCCGCCAACTTATGTATTTACTGCATGCGGATAGTACGTTGTCTCTGTGCGTTATCTGTGGCTGGTGTAGACAGTCACGCGGTGAGTGGAATCTGCAGCAAAATTGCACATACCCAGAAACACTGAAAAGCGCATTTTTCAGCTGCAATTTGTTTTTATCCCGATTTTTCTTTAAATCGGAAGATTTCACTACAACAAACAATACGTTCGCAGAACTCCCGTCGGCAGGCGTGCATTTTTTGCTCGTAACGTTTTTGCTATCGCCAAAAACGTTCTCTATTGGTTTTCAATGTTAAACTTAACAACTCGATACAAGCGATGGAGAAAGTTTAAAAGAAAGTCTTTGGTGCGCATCGGGAGAATGCACCATTGCCTTTATATTTCTATCACAGTAGCTTATAATATTTCACAGTTTCTTCACAATCAAGACAGATGTCCGAGAATCCTGGCCTTCGTAGCGTGCCTCAGAGTAAAAAAAAAATAGCAACACATAAAAAACGCCACCACAATATGGCATTTTTGTAGCAAGGCTCTATACAGTAAAAAAAAAAATGAATGGTTTCGTGCTGGAAGCTTACTTTATCGCACTCTCTGCCGTTGCCAACAATTTTGTTCACGGTATTTTTTGCTGAATAGAGTAATCATAGGGCGCTTGTGGAAGGCTATGGAGTTAAGGTTATGACACCCAGCGAACTGCTCATACTGTCTTGCCAAGTTCGAGCGAAAACAGCCTGGAATTGCACAGCTCTGTTTCATGACGGCAATATGAACGGCAAGTCTTGTGTTTACGGCCATAAAATGCCGTAATATCCGCTACACTGTGTGGAGAGATATTGATTTTGCTGCGTGTTCCCTGCGGTAATAAATAGGTGAGGAACACTACACTTAAATTCGCGTGAGGCGTGCTTTCAACCGTATATTATGGCGGACATCCGCGATATAATTATTTTATAAAGACAAAACTTTTGCGGGCATTAATATTCCCTGGATCGTAAATGCCAAGCATCGAGAAAGCGCTCTTGTGTAAACTCTGCTACTATCGTCGAGACAGAACCGGCGAGCAAAAGTCACCCATTTGCATGGTGTTCTTATATAGCTCTTTTTATGAGAAGCAATTCTAGGCTTTCCTAGGTAAGTTTCAGATGCTGGTCCTGCTTTCGTTTCTAAATGAGTACTGGTAGGCTTCAATACTGACTGCTTTGTGAGCCAGTTCATGTTTACAATAGACATACGAAGGACTCTGCTTAACGCTGTGACCAGACATGAAAAATATCGAGCTATTTTGGACAATTAAAGAATGACTGTAGTGTGCGTTGTGTAGAGATGAGGAAATGTATAATGCAAATGAAGAAAAATAGCGCAGCTATTTTTCATTCCCATTGCTAAGTGTTACAGAACAGTGAGCACCTCTGATAGCGGCAGGTTGTTTCGCTTTTGAAGGCCACAGTTAGTGCCCGGTCAACTAAACGAAACCGGTGGCAAGGTTTTCAGCGTTAACAATCTTAAAAAAAAAACACTTTATTTCAGCCTTCAATATCACTCCGGCGAACTGAATTGGACGGTTTGCTAAACGGTGCCAGCATGCGAAAGTCTTTTCTTGCTGGGAGGATGCGGAGGATTGGCTGTAGCACCACGGATTTCAAAAGGCCCAAACACGCCAGCTACACTTCGCTGATGGAGCGGAACTATCGGATTCATGCACGCCTGCACCGCATTTGTGGCTGCTTCTTCATCAGTGGCATGTCCGGCGGTGCGAAGCAGGTACCAGCCAGAGTCGGATGGAAGAGCTGGTCCACCCTGTACAGTTGCGCACTGATGGGCTTGGTGATCTGGCTGGACGTGGATGTTATCGTCACCAAGTTCATTAATCTTCTCTACCATGGCGACCAGGTTCACCACACCGTGCGGGTTGTCGTGCATTCGATTCTGTTTATCAGGTAAGCAACTCCAGCCACCAGACTGAATCTAGAGCTCGGTTTTGAACAAACGCGGTTTGTCGAGAAGCGTAAGGTGGAAAGGAGGACAAGGAAGAAGAGGAAAGGCAGGGAAGTTAACAGGAAGAGTAATCTGTTTGCTACCCTACGCGGGGGAAAGGGGTGAGGGGATAAAAAATGAAGGAGAAAGGAGAGTCACTATAAAAAGTCAGCGATAACGTTGAAAAGTTTTCGGGTAAGCCTATGGATGCAGATAGTGATAACTTTGCGGCTATCCTCACCGTCACGCGCATACCTGCGCGCTTTTACAGCGAGAGCTGTTAAGGTCACGTTACTGTTCGCGCTGCGCTGTAGACGTCGGCGTTATTCGAAGGAGTGCGAGGAGAAAATGGGAGAGGGGTAACGCTTCAAGCAACGCTTCAAGTTGATTTCTCAGAACGCAGTGACGACAGGCTAGGCGTCATGGCAACACGTCTCACAGATTGGTCCGAACACAATGACGTCACGACTGACAGCAGAGCGATGTGTACGCGCAGTTTATAAAATTACTGTGCCACTTGCCGGCAATGCAAGACGGGAGTCTGGATGGATTGGACAACGCGCCGTAGAATGCGTGACGCGCTCCTGTCTGCCACCCCACCACGCCCACGCCAGTACTCTACACCACTGCCGACTCTTAATGAATACTGTGACTGTCATAGGCGCATTGCCCCACACTTGCTGACGCTGAAACGCGCATTACCGCAAAGGTAACAATTACTCAGTGTTTTTGTATTAGAGCCATGCATAGCATGAAGCCATATTTTGCTTGTTATAGGCTTCTCGGCAAAGCTGCATGTCTGCACTGTGACATCCTTTATACTGGTAGTCGAGCAGTAGACATATTGTTGATATTAATTTCTTAGCTTCTGGCGGGAAAGCTATGTACAATACATCATTTACAGAGTGTGAAGATTAAGGAATTACTTAGGAGGCACTAAGAACAGACGAGACTGAAAAGCTGTCCTTCTTTTCTCATTGAACAACGATAACTATCGTTTTCTTGAAATCTGAACTGTCACGTCTTTTCTCAGGATGGTCATCACTTTCCTATACGCATTCTTCAAGTCTTCTAAGCTGCTCGCCTTCTACTTACGAGCGTCAGCCTTCGAGAGGCGCATAGGAATGACATTTTGCGAGAACACCGCCTTCAGCCGGTTCTTCTGGTCAGATGTGCGAGAAGCCAGCCTGGGTCTTGTCTACTGCGTGGTTTACACGCTAACCTTGACCAAGCTCCCTCCGTACAACCAGCCGAGCGATCTGGGAGAAAGCCTCTTGAAGCAGGTTTACTACTGGCTGAAGATCCTGCTCACCGTGATATTCTACTACGTTTATGACAGCGTCTGCACAGTCACCCTGAGGTCCACCTGTGAAGTCCTTGCAGAGTACTTGAGAAGGCAACTGCGTATCCTGAAAGCCTGCCTCAGCTTGCCAGATGATCGATATTTGCAGCTCCCCGGCGCAGCCAGATGCGTAGAAAGCGTGAGGCTGAATGTGGCCTATATACGGCGGCTGAAAGAGGAGATAAACGACATATGGGGCATTCCTCTGACCTACTCCACCTTCTGCCTCCTGGTGGTTGTGTGCGGCAGCGTATACGAAATATGCCGGGAAGGGATCCCGATAACGCAACAGTCTAGCTTAGTAGTGTACACGCTGTGGCTGTTGTATTGCTTTGTGAAGCTTGCTTCGGCCAGCCAGTCGCTGACAGATGCGGTGAGTATCGGCGAATAGAAAAAAAGCATTAGGCTAAGTAATAAAATAACCAACGAAAGAGCCGATGGAATGATGTCTCATCAAATGTAATTTTTTAGCAAGATTACCGACTGTTTTACATTGAATTGCGTTTGCACCAAAATGCGGCATTCTTTTAAATTACATTTTCTAAATCTGTCAGGTGAATTTAGCTCAGTAGGGAGCACAGGGAACATGCTAAACTATTACAGACGGGCGTGTTATCGGAAACTCTAGGACAAAAAGCAGGTGTATTCAAAGGAGAAATAGTAATGATTGTGAGTTGTGTTAACACCGGCGATATATTCAACATTCCTGCTTGGGCCAAGCAGTGGGCTGCAGTATTACGAAATAAATAAAAACATGCAGAATTCAGAAGTGCTAGCAGAAAATGGAATGAAGTAATGGAGATAATGGAAAATGGTGCGCAATATTACAGTGCATGAAGGAGAAATGATCATGGGAAATTTTTACACGAGCAATATTTTCTTAAAAACAATAACCGGAAAACAGTTTACGACAGAGATTAAATTCAAACTGGGAACATTCTGTTCGCATTGTTTCTTGCGCTGCGCTTGTTTCGGGGGATTTGAGGAGAGCGTCCACGACGGGATTCGCAAGGAATTGTGCACTTGAGATCAGCTATCACATGTGAACGAGCCCCAAAACGCCGGCAACTACTATGGAATTGAAATAACCTACTATGTTCCGCCTGAACCCGTCATAAAAATTGGAATTGAATTCATTGCATTAAGGAGCATGAAGTGTATTTGTGCAAAAAGGTTACGCTACCTGCTTCTGCACCGTTGCGAAACATGGCGTCTAAAAAAAAAACGAGATTTCAGAGTACAAGTAGCTGCGAACTTGCAAAAAAAATCATCGATATTTTCAGGCGAAGGATATCAAGAAGTTCTGTGGAGGAGTTGGTGGTATCGACGATACGCAATTTTTGCGCCAAGTAAGTGAACTCAAGATATGAAATACTTGTGCACCAATTTGTTATAAACAGGATGTCGGATTCGTACGGCGGGCCAAAATCATTTATATATGATTTTTGCTTGAACTAAGCTTTCTGTTACACAACATGTTGGGCTTTTCCAGATGGAAGACCTTCAGGACTCCATTCAGCCCGAAGACATGTGCCTGAAGGGAGGCAACTTCTTCCACCTTAACATGCCGCTGCTGGTTTCGGTGAGGAACCTAGCACCCTATCTGCGGTTTCTGTGACTCAAACAATATAATTGAAGTGAACCCCGAAGCAAGGCCAGGGGGGTGGGGGGGGGGGGGGGGGGGGGGGAGGGGGCTTATGTTTCACGCGTTGTTGCCTTTAATGCTAAGTGCAGTGAATGGCAGCTGTGGTCAAAAGTAGTTGAGCAATATATGAGACCTTTCAGTGAGCAATCGGCTCGTTTAATTGTCACTCCTTGTGACAATTTTGTTTTCTTTTTAACAGCATATTTATCAGTACGATGTCATTTAAAATCTAGCCTAGCCGCCCTTTATTACCAGTTCCTTTTTTTTACCAAACTGCTCTTTTGTCGTACAGTATAGTTGGGCCAGTGACATACCTGTATATTTTACTATTCCGAGTATTACTTGTCAAACTGTTTCGGTTTGTGTTGATTATCGGCCTTTATTACTTAAGTTGTGCTAAGAGGAGTCTTTTCTAAACGACTGAATGTCTTTCTTCACTCAAGATAGAAAAGTTGAAGATTACAAGAAAAATGAACATCAGTATAGTTTCTTGGGAGTGAGCAGTATATTTTTCTTGTTAACATGCAGACCTCCTCGCCATATTGGTCTGGGTGCGGTTACATGCATTCCAAGCAGTATATTTATTATCCCAGTTTAATATTAACACAGTCTTGCAATTTTCGGTTACGCTGCAATGTCATCAGTGGGAGAGGGGTAAATTGCAATGTCGAAAGACACGAAATGCTTTATCTTTTTCGGAACGTACAAATTTGTAACGTGTTTCAAAAACTTTGACTGACAAGGCTACGTGTTATTCTCACCGGAAATTCTCACTTAACTCTGATACTTAATTGCCTTTATGCTCTATTTATGATACTTATACTTAATTTATGGTCTTTATGGGGCTTATACTTATACTAACTCTGATACTTAATTGCTTTAATATGCTGCCTGTATGCTGCGACAAATGGTGATCGAGAGTTACATGGTTCTGTGTCTTCCACAAAAGATTCACCGAAAAGTTCAACGCTTCTTTAATCTGAGAAAGACCATTCTGTCTCACCGATTGGGCTTGATGGGATTTGTAGCGAAATAGGGCGCTTGTCTCGTCCATTCATCATTTTTCTTTCCTTTAGCCCAACTTCTTCTTTGTAGCGCTAGAAAAATTACTATCATGTTGCACTTGACGTGATATTTAATATAATATTTTGTCTTGTTTTGGTTGATTAGCTTCTGCCTATTTTACACTATTGACTGAAAAATAGCAAGTCCTCTATGAAGTGACACAAATGAAGGTCCTTTTCTATGTTGTATTCATTGCAGATGACCGGAACGGTAATTACCTACACCGTAATCCTGGTACAGACCAATCAAAGAATCGTCAAGTCACACCTATCGGATCTGAACGAAACATCTGCAGTTAATCACAGCGTTACTTGATATAAAAAAAATAAAAGAGAATAAAGATAGCATCACTGTGTCTTCTTCTCAGCTTCTGTAAAGATGTAAGCAGCTAAAACGCTCTGTTTTTGATATGAGGATCTTGAAACAGTTAAATGTTAACGTGAACATGAGGAGAAAAACCGCGTTGAAGTGCTGCACTAGGGGCGACACATGGACATCAACCACTGAGCTCAACCACTCACGGTTCTGATGTAGTTCACGTGTCTTGCCTTGAGCTCAGGAAATGTAACAAGTTCATATTGCAAGAGATTAGCGGTGCTATTAGATGCTCTATACGGTTCTTGACAGGATGGCACTAAAGCATGCATGTTACTGGATACAATAAGAAACTCGACAGCGCATGAAAATTTAGTGCGTACGCTTTGTTGAAAAACGTTGGTGCTGGTTGTGCTCCTTTGTTATTAAAAAGAAGTTTATTTACACTTAAACTGCAGCATTGGGTGTGCCACCAAATGAATTCCACGTGTACGAGATGCCTGACGAATTCAATGCTTATAGTGGATGGTGAGCAAAAATTGACCAGGGTGGTTTATTGCACGTAAGTAATTGCTTCTGCTTGTTACGCGGGCTCCGTGCCATAGAGAGTCGACAGTCAAGACTAGTAGAGACTAGATCGTCCGGGCATGGCACCTGTCCAAGGTCGATATAATCGTCATCCTTATTCATTATACGCTTGCATTCATAAAGGGCATTACTGGGCATGTGCGAATAGTGATTTTTTTTTAGCTCGAAGTGATCTCGAAGTGAATAGTAATTTGTCCGAATAATTTCGAAGCGAATATTTTGAATACTTCTGGAACACAGCCTAGAGCCGTAACAATTGACATGCACAACGCGAAGTGACCACTGGGTCACCTTAGAATTCGTTACAGTCCTTCCTATAATATTTTGCTTTGTAAAAAGAAGATATCAAAAATTGGTTCTTCTATGGCAAGGTACAAGGGGAATACCTATTCCTTTGTAACGCCAATACTTTCTTTGTGCACCATTTCGTTACAGCGAGGTTTCGCAGCACTACTTTTTTCCTTGGAGGAAACAGATGAAACATTCCGTTCCTGGTATTGCGGAATATTATTTTTTTTAGCCACGTAGTCACGCAGGTGCTCAACCTGAATCGCTCGGCGTAGGGATAAAGGTTAAGATAAAAAAACAAGCACGTTGTAAATTGCATATGTGGAAAAAGAGTGGAAAGATCCACCCGGAAAGATGTTTTTATCGACTTTACTGCAGCAGAAGTCTTATCTAAAAGGTTTTTTTCTGTATGTTTATATTTAAAGAAACATAAAAACAAACGCCAAATCTTCAAGAAAGGTAATGTCGATGTTCTTATTGATTTCGGCATGCAGGAGAACTCCTGGCCCCCTAATCACATAGATACTCGCACTCAGAATTGCTGATGATGTAATGTGATGAGTGGGGAATAAGTATGCCCTATAATTTGAAACCAGAAAACAAAGTTTTGGCAGACCCACTGTATCTATAAATGATTAAGGATGATCTAAGCCTTTACTTGCTCTAGCTTCATGCTATTTACTCCACCTCCTGAAAATAAATAGCTAGACGAGAGAATACATCTGCACACAAGTGTCTGCAACGTTCCCGACCTCATGTTTTGAACAGTACTCTGAAAGTAATCGATAATGAACTGAAAAGCGTTGTGCTGGCACCACCCTTACATTTAAGGACCTTTTGAACACAAATAGCGGTCAGACCTTTCATGAAAAGGCGCTCATTCTGACCAGTTTTCATAGCTATCACACTGGGCATCATTAGACAAGGGAAGCAATGCGTACTTTTTGCAACTGGCTTTTAAAGTCACTCTTTTTTTAAGGTTCCTTCAATCAAGCCTTCATACGCGGTCAACTAATTTAAATTCAAGCGGATCTTGAGCGCTTGCAAACTGTCACTACTACAATTGAGTGTTTCGAGGTTAGAGGCGCCTCGAATCTGTTGTCTTTTCACAATTAACGGAGAACTCTTGTTGATCATCGTACAGCTGACGTGCCCAGTTGGCCATTTGTGGCCATGAGAGTGTCTACTAAACGGAGCAAAGTTGCAGCGCTGCTTCCTATGCTTTAAACAGTGTTCTCAGGGAACGCAGGTACTAATCCGGTTTTGAGGACCTAGATGACTGTTCACTTGCTCAGACTGAGAATTCCAGTGTTCGAGGCTGCCTAGCACTCCCCACTATTGTCTTGGATTGCAGGTCTTGAGGAGGGGCTACGTGTTTCACTTTTCCTCGGTTTACACAAATCTTCATGACAGCGGGCAAACGCTCATAGGATTGATATGAGGTTGCCCTTTTCGTACAACTACGCGGATCAACAGTCAGCGATTCCAGCGGTCTCACTAACAGCGATGCATAGGGAGTCTGTAAACAGCAGGCGCTTCAGGCCGAAGGAATCCTACGCGTGCTTTCAAACGACAGTTGTCTCCAAACGACGCAAGCGTCCGAGCTGCCACTCACTGATGGCAAGGGGCGTCCGTTTCCAAGCGTGTCTTTGTCGCCTTTGCGGCTGCTTCTTCATTCATGGTTTATTCAGCAGCAATGACCAGACAGTCCCCAAGGTAGTGTGGAAAAGCTGGTACATCTTGTACAGCTGTGCTTGCATGGCCTTTCTTCTCTGGGTGGACATTGTGGCACTCATTGCCAAAGCAGGCGGCGGTAACCAGCTAAACAACGCTCTGAAAATCATCATGCACATCTTACTGTTTATCAGGTGAGTGTTCATCAACGGAACTCAAGCACTCTCTTGTTCTGATTTCAGTTTCGTGAAAGGAAAAAAGAAAGTTAGTAAAATAGAGCTGATGCGGTATTTCTTATTCGAGTGAATGTAAATCATCGTGCCATATTCAAACTAATTGCTTAATTTACGTTCCCGCTAATCATCGTGCCAAGTAACGAGATCAACTTTTAAAGTTAGCCTGCTTCGAAAGGAGATTGCCAAAAAATTTCATTTCCCTTCCCCTCTCGTCACCTGTGGGAGGGAATATGAGAGCAGCGGCAGGCCTGTGCCCTGGCATCGACCCGCATGTCATTCATATCCAATGTGCTACTAGATGAGATTTACTTTTCTGAAGAAAGAATGCGAAAATTTATCTTCTTTGCTGTAGCACGAAACCGACGGACAGGATGGTGGTGGTAAAAAAATTTCGGCCTTTTTCTTGAGCCACTCGGGCAGGGGGTTTGGTTTTGTATTGTTTGGTTTCCTTATTCAGGAAATACAAACCATAACTTTAGCTGAACATTCAACGTCGTAAAAAATTTATAACTGCATTAACATGAAAGGCAGTGCCGGTGCCGTACTTTAGTAATGGCGAATAGATATAGCACACCACACACAGGACACAGCATTCGGCTTCTCTAAGTCTGTATCTCTTAGCTATGTCACGTGTCATTTTCTTCAAAAGTTAGATCATATGACTTTCGCGGTAATTTGGTAAGACTGATCAAAATATACTTCTAACGCTGTCAAATAAAACTGGTAGTTAGCAATTGCTTTCTTATTTAAGAACAATGAATTAAGAGGTTCTGCTGAAAAGATTAATCGGCCGCCTATTATTTAATAATTACGTCAACATAGTTCACTTAGATGAGAGCTTGGCTCTAATATATAATCTGGACAGATGACGTCACCATATTTTAAACGCTGCCGAAAATCAAGGCTCTAAAAACCTCTACGATCAGATCGAAAAATAAGTTATGTGCATTGCATGCAACAGAACCGCATCACTAAAGATAACCTACATGAAGACGAAGGCAACTTTATTCCGGCGAGAAGGCAAACACCCCGATTTTTTCCTTACAGTAGAAACAGCTTGAACTATATATGTCTCAGTGCAATTTTAAAGAAAAACTTGTTCTGGGACGCTCATTTAAATTGTCTTTAACGACCATATTTAACTATCGTTACCAGATATGTCCAAACTTGCTTGTGTTACTTGTGCCAAAGGCATTCCCTATGGCGTGAAACATGAACATACCCGCTGCTGAAACTACCTGGCAAGGGTGGGTAGCACAGGGAAAGCCAATACTTTCGCTTTTTGGCTGTATTTTCCTTCATCATTGTTGTTAATAAAATGTTTAATACAGCAAGAAAGGAAGAAGCAAGAAAGAAAGAAAGAAAGTAAGAAAGAAAGATAGGAAGAAAGAAAGAGGAAGAAAGGAAGGAAGAAGGAAAAAGAAGGAAAGAAAGAAAGACAGGTAGAATGAAAGAAAGGAACAATTAAAAAAATAAAAGTAGGAAGAGAGGAAGAAAGACGGAAAAAAATCTCTATGACACGACGTCTGGAGAGTACAGCCCGCGGTAAAAAGCTGATAGGCAACTTTACTGGAAAACAACATGTCACCCGTAGCTATTTTTTCTTTTAAAAAATTACCAACAATATGCCAGAGACGTAAATGTATTGCGATGTTAGTCGGCACTACGTTCGGAACGCTGCTTCTCGCGTCCAAAGCGCCTCTCGCTTGTTCTGGTATACTGATGACTTTGTTGGTGAGGACACACCGGAAATCACTGATATTTTCATTTTAATGTACGCTTACTGTGCGGGCAAGTGACAATGTGATTATGATGTTTATGATAAGTGGCGGCTACCCTCAAAGCACTTTCCGCTGGGCCAAGTGACGCCGAGCAAACAGCGCGACGATGTAGGGCTGTGACTTAAGGGAAGTGTATACAGCAGGCGTAAGTGCACCTCATCCTGGTTTTCACCCGTGTGGTTGGATACATGCTTAAGCAGCGAAGAAAACAGGGCAAGAAAGCAGACGGGAGGCGACACGAGCGCTGTTTTTGTGTTTTTTTTTATCCTGTTTTCTGCGCTGCTTAAGCATGAACCCATACCAACTATCCCAGTTATCCATTCTCGTGATTGGATAGCCAGACACATAAACCAGCCCAACAAAGCTTAAGCATTTGTTCACTGTGGTGAAGCCTCCACGCGAGCCGGTTCTAGGGGGGGGTGGGGGATGCCTTTACGCGAGTGTATTAGCTATTTGTCTTAAACAGCGGTATTCGGATGATACGAATGTTTGATGCTGTGTTCATTGGACAAGAAAAGGTGTCTTAACCACAAAGTTGCTTAATATCATGTCTTCATTCCTTTTTTTTTAGAATGGTTCTCACACTGAACTCCATGATACTTGGCTCGCCGAAGCTTGTGGCCTTCTACATTCGAGCTGCTTCCTTTGAGAGGCACATCGGGATGACACGCTGTAATTTCTCTGGCTCGAGACAGTTCTTCTGGCTGGATGTCCGGCGTGCCATTTACTTCGTCTTCTACTGCACGGGGTTCCTGATGACTCTTCCTAATCCACCACCCTATCGACCATCCAGCCGAGCTGGGTTCAGTGCCACGATTGAGGTCTACTTCTGGTCAAAACTGACTGTCCTGACCGTCTTCTGCTTTGTATACGACAGCATTTGCACTGCAGTACTGACGCGTTCTTGCCAGGTCCTCCAAGAATACACTGAAAGTCAAGTGAATGTATTAAGGGCCTGCCTCGGGAGTAGGCATCCTGGAGCCAGTCGTGCTGTTGATATCCCCGGACGGATCGAGGAGGTTAGACGCAACCTGTTCACGGTCCGCCAGCTGAAAGATGAGATCAACGACATCTGGCAGTGGCCTCTAGTCGTCACTACGGCTTGTGTGATTGTAGTTATGTGCAGACTAGTGTACGACATCGCTGAAAATGATGTCGCAGTTGAACACTTCAGCATCGTTCTGTATGCCGGTTGTGCTATCTACGACTTTGCTGCGCTGGCTTCTGCGAGCCAGTCTTTGACTAACACGGTAAGGATTTAATCAAGGCGGTAGGCAAGAATATGAAATCTTGTGGAGGATTCAGAAGTGGTTATTTGAGACTATTGCTACCAAAGATATTTTGGCCTTACGGACTTGGGCTGCAGTTTTAGTGAAAGTGGTAAAGGACCGCAACCCTATCGACCAGTTTAGTAGTTTTTTTCATGGTGAAAGCTTTGGTTTTGTATAATTGGCCTTTATTTCTAAATATTTTCCACAGCGTGAGGGGTCAGGGTTTCTACATTTAGTGCCAGGAACTGTAATTACACGCACTCAGCATATACAACCGAGTTGTTTCCATGCTATAACGGTAATCACCGACGAATGTGAGAGGTATAATTGCCAAGTATAGAAAATAGATTTGCACGAATGGCTCATAAAAAAACAATAAGCACTAAGAGAAGTATTTGTGAGCAAATATATTCAGCAAATTTTTTGAAATATCCTAGAAAGTAATGGAATAAGATAGCGCCTCATATGACAATGATCGCAATATAAATCAGAATTGATATTACAATACCTAAGCAGTCCTGCATGATTGTCTAAGCGTTGCCTCACTTAAAAAGCAAGCAATGAAGTAAGGGAAGTCAGTGGACAATAAAATTAAATTAATGCCAGAAGTAAAATAATTAAGGCTGACGTATGCAGGGTGAATGAGTCAATATCCGGTCGATCGAATTATCCAAATTGCGAGCAACTTGGTTGTAATTGACAACTTGTGCAGAACCTTACCTGGGGTTTTAAAGTCTCTCAGTGTGGTAGAACCTAATCCTTTCTACGGAGTGATAAAGACCGCTTCCATAGAATGATAACGGAGGTGAAATTTTATTTCGAAAGTACTTGATAACCACTTGTGCGTCTACATAGAAAGAATTTAGTTGGATCGTGAGAACTACTAGGCCTTGCACATCAGCAAGGACGTCACAAGTGCTTAACATATACTAAATTATGAAAGTGATTTATTTTGAAGAGGAAGACAAAATGCAAAGGGGGAGGGGGGACCTTCTGTCGGCACCTTACTCGTTCCTGAGAAAGCCACAGTGGCTCCGATATGCAGCCAATAGGAGCTGTGTGTCGGTATTCATGAGCAGCGCGGTACGATAATCTATGTGCTGGAGTGACTGTATGGCCATTCTCCCGGTTGGAAATGCAGCACATAGCCAGAGTAAAGAGGTAAGGTGCGCGCTGCAGTGGCGCTCGCAGTGCGAGCACGTTACTGCGGTGATGTCGGGCCGTCGCCATTTCGCCAGAGTATCGGGGTGTATGCCGAGTCAGCATGAACCGTATTGCTGAAGACCCCTTGGAAATGTGTAACGAGGATCTCGTACGTAAAGTGGGACGGCGGGGTAAGTTTTTAATGCGGGAATGACTGGAAACACTCAGAGACAATGGGCTAGTGCATTGTATCTTCTGAGGAGTATGTATATAGCTTAGGAGCTCGTACGGGTTTGCCCTGAGGGGTGGGGGTATTGGATAACAGATCGCCCCACCTGCGGTAACAGCAGCGGCATGTGCCACCATATTGCCCCCGGTCACACCCGTATGCCCAGGTTTCAAAGTGATTTAAATCATTTTATATGCCTCTTCATGCCTGATGCGTTGGGTGGCCGTGTCCGTGGCATCCTTCCTGGCAGGGCGAAAAATTTCTGAGTAAGCTGCTTGTCAGTCAGTGCATACTGACTGGGTTTAAACGGCCCTGTGGGAGGGTGACAATAGCCCTTCTTTCCAGATGCTGACGTCATCAGCAAAAATCGCAAATCGAGCCGCCAGGTCACATTGTAGGTTCCCTGCTACTTTGAACATGGCCGGACTAAACAGCATGTGACCCAAGAATAAACCTTGGCTAACTTACCTATCCAAGTAATAGATGCCTGAGGTCCATCCAGACGACATGCTGTGTAAACGAACTGGTCAGGCAAGAAGGGAATCCCTTATCACACTCTGGGCACGCTGGCTAGCATAGCGATTAACGAGCTCTTCAAGGATGACATAATGGTGAACGTTATCGAACGCTTTGTAAATATCCAAAGCAAGCAAGTAGTCGGCCAGGGCAGCGCGTGCTGTACTATTAATGACGCGCCGCATGAACCAGAGGCAACAGTCAGTGCATATGTTAGGGTAAAAGCCCCTCATAGCTGAATACCCACCGGAACTCTTTCGAGGTAATATGATATGCGTATATCATTTATGCACTTTATAAGTTTACAAAAAGTTGAGGTCATTCAGATCGTTCGGGGATTAGTAGGATGCATCGCGTCTTTAGCGGATTTTAGAAGTGGATAAATGAGAGCGAGCTTAAGTTCATCAGGAACAGTACCCGAAGCCAATGGATCGCTGATGACTTCTAAGACACGATCCGGAACTTCAGTTCCAGATCTGCGAAGTTACAGCATCGTTGATAGATCCAGGGTAGGTTCCGAGCGACACCGGCCCAGTTTAATTGCAGCGAGCACTTTCTCCTTGCTGAATGGGCGATCGGTATCAGTTCCAGGCGCTGGGATAACGTGACGGTCTCGAGGTGTAGGTGGAGGAAGAGACACGGCGGGTGCAGCAAATAGGGCGCAATGACCTTTTTCTCTACTAAAGAGGGTCAGATTTCATAAGTTCAGGCAGGGGAGCGATTCCTTCTATTTGAAGCTGAGGCTTTGAGGCATGTGCCATAGCTCTGAAGTCCCGGTACTCGCCTAAAGCGGTAGCAGGTAGAAGCATATATTACATGGAATTACTGAAAAAGGAACAGAACGCTTTAGGCCTATCTTTTCCGACTGTGCTATATATGTAGCTTTACCCATGTATTGCTCAGGTGTGGATGTCTATGTTATATATCAAAATAAAATTTCATTTCATGCTTAAAAGTTGAGGTGTGCCTTTGTTCTTATTTATACGCCTCTAGCACTTCAAGTATGTTAAGGACAATGAACGTTCAATAAGTGGAACATTTTGCACTGAATGCAGGGAGCGCCCGCTTTGTCAAGCTCAATTTTATTTATATTATGCACTTGATGCGAGTTATAACTGCAAAAAATGAACGGTGTGTCTTTATTCTAATTTACCAGAATGGCCCTGACAAGATTACTGTGGTGAGAATGGAAAGAAATGGCTCGTGTTTCAATTTACATCGTATAATGGTTTAAATGAATAAGCATATTATGTAGATACAAATTAAGAATTTGTCGCAGCGCGACCGAGACGGGGACAACGGGAGAGAACGAAAACAACGGGATTAGCGCTGCATTTCAAACTGATAGTTTATTGAAAAAAAAAACTGAGGCTTAAGTACAATCCTGCAGGTCATCTACGACAAATTCTTATTATGTATCAACAGCAACTGGCCCAGACTTCAGTACTATTGCATATTATATAAGAGTAACAAGAGAAGAACTTTTGTTCTACATCATTTCCTAAGTAATGCAGAACAACATTCCTGCAGTATCGCAAAGACACATTTACAATTGTTTTTTTTTCGTCAGACTAAAAAGATCAAGGACGAGTGCAACGCTGTTCGAAACACAGAAGATCCCAACTTCAGACGCCAAGTGAGCATAAGCTTTTATCGCCTTGACCGCGTCTAATAACAGTACTGAACACACGTGGGAACTTTTCGAGCTTAGAGGAGTTGACTGCACTCGCCGATTGCATCGCAAAATAATTGCTGCAAAGCTATGAGATTTTCTAGCTCTCAAGGCATGCGTAATTAGTAGCATCCAGTTAGGAAGAACTAGCGCTTTTAACATTATTTTACCAGAATTTTGAAATGTTAAGACCACTGTGATTGTCCATGACAGCAGTATTAAGCAGGTACTGTGTGTAACGAAAGCGAGTTGTAGCCGAGGAATGAAGCACGTCATTAATGAGAGCTTGAGATTAGCTTTCTTGCACTGCTAATTTTTTAGCATAGACAGAGGCCCTCAGAACGCGCATGTTTTTCTCTTTCGTATCCATCCGGTAGCGGCCTCGGGGCTTGGATTGAACCGTGAACTGGAGCAAAGCACTGCACGGTGCAGCCACTTCCCCACTAAGTCTAGTTTCACAAACTTGGAGCACAAAATAAAGCACTGGACGGGAATTTCAAAGTATCGCTTGAGAGGGCATACAGTTTTAGTTCTTGGCCCGCATTTACATCTTCCCCCCGACTTACTTGGAACACTTGCTCACTGCATGGCCTTAACGCAAATAGAATATCGTCAAAATAATGGAGATGGAACAAGTTGAATCAGTAAACGATCGCATTTGAACGCTCAAAAAAATCAGTCTGAAACACCTCCAGTACGCCTGCCTCAATATTTCTACGTAGCGTCTGCTGATAGAGAGCTGTTAGTATATAGAAAAGTTGAAAAGTTATGGGATGCTTCCGTTAATTGTTTTCGGTGATTGTTAGCTTCGTTTTGTATGCTCTTCCCAGGTGAAGCTACTTCATGACTGGGTAACTCCGGAAGATATGGCTGTCAGAGGAGGAGACTTCTTCACTGTGAACTTGACTCTGCTCGTTCACGTAAGGAATTTGTGCACTTTGGCACACAAATTTTTATTTCATGGGTGTCAGGGAAAAGACGACGCAGCCATATCAGGAGATACGAACTCAATGTTTGATCGCTTTGTCGCTGAGGCACATTCTTCTTTTGTAGTTGTAATAATTTGCTGCAACATTGCAGTTCTTGTGCTGTACTTTTATGCATTAATTGCACAAATGTTGGTTGGCAACACAAAAATTATTGTTGCTACCGCAAATTCATGGGCCAAGCATTATAGAAAATTTGTTGTGACGGCGAAAATTTCCATTTGTGAATTTTCGACTCTCTATTCAGTGAAATTAGAAATCAGAGGTTCTTTGACAACCCCAGCCGTATCGTGAAGGACTTTCCGTGTGTTACGCGATTTTTCAAGCATACAGAAAAAATAGGCAATATATCATAAACCACTTCAATATCATTTTTTTCGTGTACAAAATAAAGAGTAATATAATGCTTGAATTCTATTTTCATTAAAACCTAGTATTCTTCCTCGATCATAATTGCCTCCGGCGCCTCCGTCCACTTACTTTACCAGCCGACCGAGTCAGTGATGAGAATTGAATAGAAATGAAATAAAAGAGTTGTTTTGCGATACTGCGTTCTACTCTGTTGGAGTAAAAAGCGCGCCGCAGGGGCTTACCTTTTTCTTCGCTTTGTTCTTTGTTCTTTTTCAGATTGCAGCGTCTGTGGTTACACACTCCGTCATTCTGCTGCAAACAGATCAAATGATCGGGCACTCGCGCAACGAGACTTCAAGAGGATTTTTCTCCGTCGGTAGTTAAAGCAGAGCAATGTTAAAACCTTGCGATACCCTCTGTCAATAAAACACTACCATGACAAATTTTGAAGGTTGTGGTAGTGGTGGTGTTAAGAACCAGGCGATGTTAGACTAATTTTGAACATGTTGGCCCTTGCTCAGCCTGTGATCAATGCACTAAATGCGAGGATAACCCCTACCACTGCCAATGAGTCCAGTGTGCCAGAAGAATTTGAAAAGCAGGTTTGTACAACATGTATCTCTTACGTGGGCATTCAGCAAACTCCACTTGAGTGACAGCCTACAGTGACACATTCAATCTCCTCTGGTGGCGTAAGTATGTCTCGCACTAACGGCTAAACCAGGCTTACATTAGACGAAAAACGCGCATCTAGCACATGTATTTTACTGATCCGGAGGTTCCAGGTTCGAACCCGACCTCGGCGGCTGCGTTTTTATGGAGGCAAAACGCTAAGGCGCCCGTGTACTGTGCGATGTCAGCGCACGTTAAAGATTCCCAGGTGGTCGAAATTATTCCGGAGCCCTTCACTACGGCACCTCTCTCTTCCGCTCTTCTTTCACTCCCTCCTTTATCCCTTCTCTTACGGCGCAGTTCATGTGTCCAACGATATATGAGACAGATACTGCGCCATTTCCTTTCCCCCCAAATCAATTAATAATAATAATAATAATAGCACATGTATTTACTCTAGAGGTTTCTGCATAGGAGGCGTTTGCGCGCATGCACGCTTTTATTTGCTCCGCAAATATTTCCCGCCGGTCAAAGTCACTTTTACTGGGTCATACCGGAAACAACTTTTCAAAAGTTGCAAGTGTATTCGATGCATGCAAGTAAAAATTATATAAATTCCCGATCACTGGATGTGTCCTGAAAAAGACTACAAATACAGAAAGAGAGCTTAGCTAACGAGAAGATAAAGATGATCTCTGTGATGTGACCCAGTTGTCCAAGTCATCACTTTGCAAATAATTGATATAGCTCATTTACCTAGAAAACGAACTGTATTTGCTGGCTTGCTTCTGCCATTTTGAATTGACGCTGAACAAATCAGCAAGCACACCTATGTGTTATTACTGATTGATGGATTAAAAGATCAACAGGGCTATCAAATGGTTTTAAGTAAAGCGGACAAATGAAACATGCCTTCTATTTTTTGCACAGAGTTACCTTCTCTCGCAGTTTACATTTTGATCATTTGAGATATTTGAACACCGTACACACAGTCAGTGCTCTGCGTAATCATGAATGACCAGTCGAAATAGTACGTTTATTCGTGCAACTTCTTTCCGTATTTCTTATTATAATAATTTCTTTTCCTTTTTCGTTTAGCATGCAATTCATTTCTAACACAGCCTGTCACTGCACAAGGGGTGGACGGAGTTTACGCCACCACTCCTCAAAGACGAGAACTGTACAAGCACGCTCCAAGAGGTTTATTACTATGGCGTGAAAATATGCGGATATAAAGCTCACAAGGCGCAATTAAAAATAAATTTAACACATATTTTTGATGTGAAGCGTCAGGTGGCATTGGAAACGCGCTCCGCGCATAGCCGAATGGCGCCTTAGAACGCAACAATTATTGTTGCTGTGGGTCGGCACTAAAGGTACAGCCTCTAAATAATTATGGCACAAATTGATGCTGATGAACGGTGCGTTAAAGAAATTATCGTCAATATCTCTTCTAGCTGCCGTATATGGGAATAAAAAGGAGTGCATGTATTAAAAATCTAGTGGCTACCACTGGCAGAATTTATAGTGCATAGAGTTTTGGTTTTATGGGGGTTTAACGTCCCAAAGCGACTCAGGCTATACGCCGTAGTGAAGGGCTCTGGAAATTTCGACCACCTGGGGTTCTTTTACGTGCACTGACATCGCACAGCACACGGGCCTCTAGAATTTCGCCTCCATCGAAATTCGACCGCCGCGGCCGGGATCGAACCCGCGTCTTTCGGGTATAGTGCATAGAGTGTTAATAAATATGAATGCACTTTTAAAGACGGGAAAGGGTGCTTAAGCTCTGCCTTCAGGGTATGACGTGATGGCGTTAATGGATTGTCGCCCATATATGCGGAATTGGTAATTCTGTGCCTTAAATTCATAAATTACTTGTAGTCATTGTGCCGAGAAGTGGTGCAGCGCTTTAGCGATTTGCTACTCCCCAGCAGGTGGCTGTCACTACCAGTGGCTGTGAACACAGTCACTGGTAAGTCTTGTGAGACCCAGGTTGCTCTGCGCGAGCCATCTTTCGCCACCGATCAATAATTTAACTGCCACCTTCGACGGTGGGCAGTTTTCTCGCATTCTGGTGGCCAGGTTACAATTACGTCCCAAGGTAACGTGTCCTAGGTGGCCCATGTGCTGCCTATGTTGCATCTCTAGAGAGCTTTCGCGGATTTTTCTCTCAATGCGATCGACGCTGACGCGAGCTTTTTTTTTGCGACAGGGGCCCTTAAAAGTTCATTATTGAAGTCAAGGTGGTTCAATTACTCACAATTTAAAATCTTTTTAAAAATATAAAGTGCGTCAGATTTTCTTGTGGGTAATGAAAAGCGACAGGTTTTTATTCGTGTGATATGAGTTTCCGTGTAAAGAAACTAAAGGGACCCAGAAAAAAGGCGCTTCCTTGCACCTGACTGGGCCCGGAATCCCATTAATACTGTATGCGAAGGAAATAAAGGTGTACAAATGAGATACATGATTCAACTTCTACTCATTTAAAAAAAAAAAAAAGAAGCAACGAACCTACACAAACCATACATAGAAAGCAGCAAACAAACTGAAATTAAAGTTCGTAATACTGATAATATCCGCAACCTACTTCGCACACCTTAGGCAGAACTGCACATGAGGAACAAAGAAAAAATAAACCTAATACATTTGCTTAAAGAGGACATATTTGAAAATAAAACTCCTCTTGTAAATACATAAAGTACTCTGAATGAGCTTACAGAAGCCCAGCTTCGGTCAAAGGATTACTATAAGAGGAGCTACTCACTAGTGACGTTTAATTATTGTCATGAGATCCTCATTCTTCTTGAAAAGCTGAAGTAGTTGGTACTTTAGAATTTGTTGAGCGTAAATTTGTTGGAAGCTTCGGTAGCTTATTGACATCAAGGTTCGAAATCTGACGCCTCTTATCCCTGCAGAAGTTAAAAATTCGAGCAGCGCCAGACTCCTGTCGCACAGTTTAGAAGGAAACTCAATGAGGTGAATGGCTTTCATAAAGGCTAGCCGCCAGTTATCATGCGTAGCTCGAGTGGCATTACCCTCTGAAAAGCGCTGATGGGCCTTATGTAAAGCTAATTAAACGTGAAAAGCGAGACTTAAGTTACTACTTTTACACTCATATCTCTCACCTTACTTTTATCTATCTTGTATATAAGTTGAAGCTGCATGTTTCATTTGTAGCAACACTCATTTCTGTACATATTTCCTTTTCATTCGACGCGTGCTCCACTAATCAGAGATTTATAAATGCCAAGCGGATGAGGGAGGTTTTTAGAGGAAGGAGTACCAATTGGTATTACTAAGAAACCCGAGAAATTAGTATAAGGCTAGTATAATGTCCACTAATGCTAGCTACATTGGAGGTAAAGGCCCTTCTTCCTTGACAAAGCATGTGAGCACAAAACCCTCACGGAGCACGTCCACAACAAGTGTCGCATATCACACATGTTCTCTGAAGCGCTGAAGCGCCACATGTGAATGCTGTTCTCAGCCGTTTCTGGCTGTCTGTTCTTCCACGGGTACCGGACATGGACACAGCAACTCGTGCATGCATCCCGGTGCCTGGATACCTGCTCCACCAAGTAAGATAGCGATGAAGATTATGCGGCCTGCGAGGAAATTATAACGCGCTTGCATAGCATTGAACTTGTGATTGCTATGTATTGGATTTATTGGAGAGCAACATATCTAAAACAAGTGGGAAAGGCGGCAGGTAATGTACGTGGTAAAATGACTCTTGGAACCTAATTGAATATCACGGATACCTTAAGCACAGCCGTGAATCCAGGCATGTGCACGGGCCGTGGGTACTGCTGCAGAGCTGATGTATACATTATGTATACTTGAATGTACTTCGAATGGGTTTCAGCGGTTTCCAATTCACCGGGAAGTCCGTGGAACAGTGCTCAAAAGAACCACTGGCATTGCGACACAGCTTGTAGTTTCAATGTAAGGGAGGTGCATGAAAGGGGTGTATGTCGCGCGAGAGTCCCCAGAAGAAGAGACTGTGGGTAGCTGCACCTGCCCCTGTCCTATTCGTGTCTCAGTGGTATAAGCAACATAGGATGAAGTTTGACATATCTATCGCAGCGCGCTAACCTAGAAGCAAGTACATTTATGCGAGGTGACCACTCTTCTTGGGTTTCGCGCACTTTGAGCAAAGATGGCCTTGGTTCATAAAAATCCGTAATCACCAACATGTATGCTTAGTGGTCCGAGCATCCGCCTCGCATGCGGTAGGTACGGGGTTCGATCCCCAGTGCCGCCGGGTACCCATCGATGATAGAATGGGTACAAGCTTTCCCCTGGTCTGGTGCTCGGCCTTTTTAGGGTTAAATGCTTGGAAAATGGTTCCTTCACCCCACCTTGAGTAGAAGAAAATGTCTTGTACTATGACGCTCTTGGACCACATCTGCCTTTGCGCAATAAAAATCAACATCATCATCATTATCATCATCATCATCATCATTTTTTAGCCCATCCGCACGGCTCTTTCTATGTCACCTGGCTGCGCTTTTAAGCGAATGATCTTCCGCGCTTCGTTGAAGGCACATGTGCCCTGCGTGTGGTAACTTGGCTATGTCGAAAGCGCGTAGACAAGCAATGTTGTCATTCAGATTGCGGGCTCACATTTTGACATCCCAAGCCGCTGACGGAAGCAGTTTTTGGCATATAGTGAATAGGCTGCCTCGGTGGAGCTTTAGGAAAAAAGAAAAAAAATTGGAACTAAATGAAAATAAAATTTAAATAATAGTTATATAAAATGGAACGCTGCATCCAGGCGCACTGGAAATCCAACAATTGTGGCGCCGCTGGGGCAATGTGGGTGGCCTGTAAAATACGCACCTTTGCTGTACAGGCGACGTTTTTGGTTTGGTTTATGGGCGTTCAACGTCCCAAAGTGACTCAGGCTATGGGGGACGCTGTAGTGAAGGGCACCGGAAATTTCGACCACTTGGGGTTCTTTAACGTGCACAGACATCGCACAGTTCACGGGCCTCTAGAATTTCGCCTCCATCGAAATGCGACCACCGCCGCCGGGATCGAACCAGCGTCTTTCGGGTCAGCATCCGAACACCATAACAAATGAGCCGCAGCGGCGGCAGGTGGCGTTTTTGATACCGTACCAATGTGCTGGGAGTAAATCACACACTTAGGCTGAGGCATATCGGGCATTACGTGCACAAATATTCGAGGCGATGGTATCAAAAAGCCCTTAGCTTCTGCTTCATCCAGTATGCGATGGAATCCTGGGAAAAACGCGACACTGCAGTTACTTCCGCTCCCGAGTGTATTCCCATATAAAAATGGTCTACAGGTTTTCTATAGACATGTTATACTAGACTCTACAGCCATCCTTTAGACTTTTCTTTTTGTCTATAGTCGAGCTAAGGACCATCTATAGACTAAAGTTGGTAACCGCCTTAATTTCGTTCTGTGTGTAGACAGTCTATATACTATCTATAGACTAAAGTCTGTAACGCCGTATATGATGTACAACTATAACAGTCTATAATTTAAAGACAACTGTACAATAATCCCATTTTTTTTTATCTGACAATCTATACGCTGTCTTTCGACTAAGTCCAGAAATATGTCAGTTCTTTTGCACTGCATGCTGAGGGGAATTGCATCGGGCGACCGCAACTATGGCTAGAGTCCCTCCGCCTCCTGCGCTATTTTGGGAATTAAAAAAAAATATTGGCTTAGGACAGTGCAATCCCACCTTGTAGCATTGAAAAGCTCCTTATCGTTATACCGTGTCGTATATTATGAACACGATGCAAGGATATTTAATGTTAACAGGTAAAGCGAGGGAGGCAGCCATTCCTGAAGTAAGGGTGCCCGCAAATTGTACTGCATCAAATGAACACGCTTACCCTTAAAGGAATCACTCGAGATGATTTCATTACATATTTCGATCGTTGCTGTCCAACGCGGTTAATTAATAAACGTTTCACTAGACATACTACATTTCTCTTTAAAACGTCCTTAAAATAAACGAGCTAAGACGGGCGCGAAAATTCACGGATGTGCCTATCTCTTAGAAACACCGTTAGAAGAGTCTCAAGGAGTGTCGTCTTCTGCGTGATTAAAAACTGCGATTTATACCCTTACAGTTTGCATTCACATGAAAAAGTGCTGCGACGCAAGAATCACAAAGCCAGTATTTTTGGTTCCTCCGAATACACCTGTTGCTTCGGAGCCGATGACAATCTGATGTCGCCCATAGGAGTTTTCTAAACAGGAACACACGCAAAAAAGACGTTATGCTACGCAACTTTTTAATTCGAAATTCGAATTCGAATTAATTCGAAAAGTGTGCCACGTACTATTCGGTGGGAGATGCGGCGCGTATGGAGAACGCAGAAACCTTTCGGTTTTGTTTTCGCGAAAACAACAAGCTTTTAAAGTGCGAGTGTGGAATTTCAGCGTATAAACTAATTGCCTTCTGTTGTCTTGGATACCAGATCCAGCTACACACGGAAAGAGGGCGAGCGGTAAAGATGCGACCGTAAATATGGGGTTCTGTTTCACATTTTACCCCTTTTACCGCGAGACGGCGGAAAATCATTCGGGCTGCAAACAACTGTGTGCGCGGATGTGTCGGTGTCGTCGGCGTGTTCTCTCGTGGATTATGTTTTCATCGAAATCCAACTTGATCGATCGCTTAGGGTGAGTCTGCACGATTATTTTTTTATTAATTTGGTCTCCTAAACCAATTTAAGCAGAGCTTCGTGAGCAGTACAGATTATGTACGCAGCGACAAACTTCCTGTCCTCGTTTGTAATCGGCTTTATAAGCAGCAGTAGCCAGCGGGTTTTTGACTAATGCCGCAATACCTTTCCTAACGCGCGGAAAGGCAGTCGGGGCCGACGTGTCGATGCCAAACCCGTGATGATAAGCCGCTCCTCGCGAGCTTTCTGCTGGCTTTTTCGTGTTGCAAGGTAGATGCGCGGCCAGAAATATCGCTCAGCCCGTGAATGACGGCCGAAATGGAACTGTGCGTGAGTTAGTGCCGTCTGAGCTCGATTTACTTGCCATCCCCGGAAACGCACACTCACGTTCTGAGGCTTTTAATCTTTGCGTTATCCCCTGTCCGGACCACAGAGTGCTGTTCAATGAGAGGTGTGCATTGCTTGTTACTTGTAGACGCTCGCTCGGTGCGCGTCGGGGACATCGATGTTTAACCAAAGATGTTTTGTAACGCTGTAGACTGGAGCACGGGACGTTTGTCTCAAAGCTGCAGTAAAGCGGCGCTGGAGGAATGCTTATAGTGTGATGGTTGAATAAAATTTGTTGCCGGCGCGAATGGCCAGCGTGTACAAACACCGCGAAGAACGTACGAGCTGCATCCCGTCTCCCCTTTCGGTGCACACTCATGGATTCGTCCATCTCTGTTATCCGAGCCGTTGGCCGCCGCCGCTGGCCTGCGGGCACTTCATTTTGAAAGCTCAGTAAAAGTCGCCTCGACAAAAATTGACTTACATTTCGTTCCAAGAGGGTTGCTCATGAACTCCGCTCACGCGTGCACAAATTTCTCGAAGAGCATTTGTGCAAGAAACAGAGTGTGCGTTTCTGATTTCAGGCTGCTACTTTACAAAAACACCAGTGTAACTCGGCTCTTATTTGCGCTACGAAAGCATTTAAGCCCGAGCTGTGTTATTATGGCTGCGCCTGTTGATGAATACTTTCATTGTTTCATTGAAATAGTTCCTACTTTGACCGCGTTCATTGCTTTCGTTGATTTTGCTAGGAGCGTTGGGTTAGGGTACCTGCATTCAAGAACCACCTCTTTACTGCTCTGTTTGGGCTGCACTTTAAAGAAAAACTAAGTGACTTTGAGACGGTATTTCATCAGGACCGTAGTGCGTGTGTTGTCTCAAGCTCACGTCTGCTTTTGAAACGGCGCAGCTGCAGCCAATATGTCCTGTTTGAGTTTCTCTGGATAATGAGCGGAGCATGGAAGCGCTGCAGCCATCTTTTTTTCTAAAAACGCGCGCTTATGTATGATGGTTTATGGTTGATGTTTTATGGGGGTTTAACGTCCCAAAGCGACTCAGGCTATGAGAGACGCCGTAGTGAAGGGCTCCGGGAATTTCGACAACCTGGGGTTCTTTAACGTGCACTGACATCGCACAGCGCACGGGCCTCTAGAATTTCGCCTCCATCGAAATTCAACCGCCGTGGCCGGGACGCTGATGTATGACTATGCTGTTCCGTGTTTGTGCTCCAAGTTATGGGCGCGAAACTGTAGTGAACTGGTTCGCAATCTGCTTGGTTGGTTTTACGTGGCTCGTGCCCGTTTGAGTATAGGCGTACGTTCCAGGCTTCACGCAGGGTATTTTGAAGCCGATGTTTAATAGCTGGTATACGAATACATGCTGCAATATTCTCCTGTGTAAGGAACACTAATGTGCATATTATGGGGGTGGCATTCTCAACAGCTCGTAGCGAGTCAATGCTGAGATGTGGCACAATTTTTCGAAGTCTTCTGTTCCAAATGATGCAAAAGAATTTCCATACAGAGATCAGTATTGGCAATATTGATTCAGTGTAGAGGTAGAGTGTTCCAGGGATTATGGGTCTTACTTACATTGTTTTATGAAAACCACTTCCAATTTGTCATGCGTATTTACTGAAACGATGAAGCCGGCGCGTTGGCGCCGTGGTTATTGGGTTCGCCTGGTGACATGAAAGATGCAGGTTCGATCCTAGCTTCGGCGGTCGCATTTTGGTAGACAGGAAATGCTAGAGGCCTCAGTACTATGCGATGTGAGTGCACGGTAAAAAACAGCAGGTGGTCGAAATTATTTGCAGCGTTTCACTACAGCTCCTCTCATAGCCTGAGCCACCTTAAGCCTTTGAACCCCATAAAACGAAACCAAAAGATCATGATAAATTTTCTAGAATGAGATAGCCAGGATATGCCTTGCGTTATAAAGCACATGTGTAGGGATGCAGTTTGCGTTTTTTTTTTTCAGTTCGCCCTGTACTATTTTTCCTTTGAGCTGTACTGGTCAACGTGCCCGGATGATTGACTGCAGGCAACAGGTCGAAAGAGTGCTTCAGAGGAAACCAGTCGGACCGTTGCTTTCAACATTTTCATAATTTGGTGCATTCTTATAGTCGTTCCATTGCGTATTCCCAGCCTGCATAGCTTAGAAATAAACTAAATCTGTAAGTATATTGATCGTCATGTCACTTGCGAAGACCGTGTGGTGGACGTTTTCAATGTTTGTAGACTGTATTTCTGTAGACAGTCTATAGACAATGGTCTACTTTAGATCTAGAGGCTGTCTACAGACAAAGGTCTATAGCATTGCCAGGCCATATACCTATTGAATGTGTCTAGACTATGTCTACTAGACCAGTAGATTTTGGTCTTTAGACTTTCTATAGACAGATATCTACAGGAAATGTATTGCCATGAGAGTATAGATCGTCTATAGACTGCCTGTAGACCTGTCAATATTTAACTTTAAGTACACATTTGTCTATGGACTGTCTATAGACAAGTCTACTGAAAGTGTATGGCCATAAATCTGTAGACTGTCTATAGTCTAGTCAATAATATTTGTATGTAGAAACGATATAAACTTCATAAATAAATTCTATAACCAGTTTATGGGCTGTGTAAGGAAATTTTTGTAAGGGTTTTCAACTTTGCAAGGTGGCCATTCACGCGTAAGTCGGTGAACAGTCTTTGTCAAAAATATACAGCTCTAGCGATTTGTTTCCAAGCCGTGTAGCAGGGGTCTTAAGCATACTTGACAGTACTAAGCTTGGATGATTGAGTAGTTACGCTCCTCTAGTCTTCGTGGCGTTAGGGTTCCTGAGTATGCAAATGGAGCCGCGCTGCAGGCCTCGGAAGCAGACCCCTTGGGCTGTATGCTTTTGACAGAGACTGTACCTTGCTCGATGCGTACTGAGAACGTGAAGTTCTAGAACCCAAGAGGTATTTTCTTTGCTTGGCTTTAAAAAATTCGGCGAAGTGGCCTTGCTTTCTGCAGAAATGGCGCGTAGATTTGCGTGCCCGACATTCGTTCCGCGAGTGGGCGTAGCTAGCGGCCGCAGTAATCGCATGTTGACCCTGTTGGCTGCGCTGATTTGCTTCCGCGTGGCGATGTGCTTGGCGCTATCTGCTTGCGTCGCGCCACGTCGACGTTTAAGCTGCCGAAGTTTCCACTCTCGACGAAGCTTGCGCGGGAAAGACGTTCTTTTTCGGCCTCTCAATGCGGACGCGCTTGGCACAGTGCTTTTTCCGCCGCGAGTTTCGTGCTACGACGAAACTGATGGGATAGCTTTTCATCCCGCAATCCTACGACGAACCTGTCGCAAATGAGAGGGTATACCGCTTCTGAGTTTTTGTACCCGCATCGTTTAACGAGATTGAGAAGCGCCAGGAAAAGGCATCATCTACCGACTCTCCCTGCTGCTGTGTTCGGCGCTGGAACCGGCGGCTTTCGGAAATTTTGTTGACGGGGCATACAAAATGCGTCGCTAGCTTGTCCTTGACGACCTAATCCCAGAGGGTTTCCGGACTGACAAGACGCTGCGTGCTTGAGGCCCCATGCAATACAAGACATGCGCGCCTGCACCTCGTCAGAGCCTGTGTTGAGACCAGTAGCCATGGTGTGCGTAGTCTTCGTATGTCGCTATCTGCGTTGGTCACTCTCCCGGCCTTGTGAAGGTTAACGGTGGAGGGGGCTGAAGTCCTTGCGTACCGATACGCACTAAGTTGACCTTGGATTCACCGGTGTCCCTGCCGAGTGCCGCAGCCATAAGCGCCGCGTTAGCCGGGTGCCACTTCTGACACCATGTTCTGCGCTGCCGAGTGATGATGCGTTGGCTGCTGTACCCCCAACGTGGGAAACTTGAACAAAATGGTGTATTGCTGGCCACAGGCAGTATATGTGCACATCCAGAGGAGCCGTCGCCTTGCTCTCAGTGCCGCCCAACACAAGGCGGCGACCATTACAGATTCCCACGCCTGATATTGTGATTCCGGTAAGCTCTGGCCACACAGAACTAAATCACAAAGGTAGCAGAAGCAAACGAAGTTATCCACGCTCTAGATATGAAAGCGTACTTTGACAATGTACGTAATGAAGATCTTATATTAGAGGACTTTATCACCCCGTCATCATGGTTCATAATGTTAGTAAATAACACTCATCACCCAAACTGCCGCCGCGGTGGCTGAGCGGTTATGGCGCACGGCTGCCGGCCCGAAAGACGCGGGTGCGATCCCGGCCGCGGCGGTCGAATTTCGATGAAGGCGAAATTCTAGAGGCCCGTGTCCTGTGCGATGTCAGTGCACGTAAAAGAACCCCAGGTGGTCGAAATTTCCGGAGCCCTTCACTACGGCGTCCCTCATAGCATGAGTCGCTTTGGGACGTTAAACCCCTATAAACCTAAACCTAAACCTCATCACCCGGACTACGACTGCAAGAATAATGAATCTCCCATATGCATTCAGTCAGCCATGCGCTCTGCGAGCTGCGGTCACCCTATCCACGCAAACTCCTTAATCTAATCCGCCCACCTAACATTCCCCCCCCCCCCCCCCCCCACCTGCTACGCTTGCCTTCTCTAGGGATTACGGAACATAGTGACCACCTAGTATAGCCGAAAAACATATAATTACATTACAGACTTCCTTTAAAACAGAACAGCCGATATCAAGACATGAGACATTACATCCATTCCCATCCCTATCCCTGCCAAAAGAACACCACGAGAGGGCAGTTCTCTCCCACAGCTGTTTGAGATCGCAACTCACCATATCCACACCTCCTCAACTTTCTCGAAGCTCTCCCTGGAATGCGGCAAACGCTTTATGTAGATGGGATTCTTATCTGGGCCACACACAGCTTTATTGGGGAAATTCAGGATGCACTGCAGATGGCACCGTGCACTACGCAGCACTATTCCCATCTCGAGGCCTAAAAAGAGCTGTCCAAAAATCCGAACTGCTTATCAGGAGAAAGCGCTGGATGCGGGCACACTCTACAACAGACATGGACGTCATCATCGAGGGAGCACCCTTTTAAAAGGTGAACTGATGCTGGTTACCCGGACTAGATGTGCAGGCAAACACAACAGCGACATACACCCTTGTGCTCCTGAAGCGATACGACAAACTAGATAATTTACATGATAACGAGAGTACTAAACACCGGCATAGTCTCGAAGAAATTGATGTTCTCTGAAATATTTACATCCATATTACCAGCCGTCTTACATTATACGCCCCGTACCATTGGCTAACTCAAACAGAATCACAACTAGACATTCCCATCTGCTCAAACGTGAAAATAGGCGTCGGAATATAAGTGTGCTCCGCAAAGTGCATAATCATTGGGTAGTCATGGAAAAAAGTTTACGGAATGCGGGTTCGTGAAAAGAAAATATTTATTTGCTCGTGGTCTCGTAGAGCCGGTGATTGGAAGGTATAGAAGCATAGGGCGGCATGCGTACTCCAACCGATGATAAAAGTATCGAGAGACTGGCTAGCTAGGTAATTTTGGACTAAACTTTTTTCGGCGAATCTGAAACCCAAAACATTTTGTTCATTCCTGTGCTTGCATTTTTCGTATTCTTATATGATGAGGAAAACTGTAACTTTGTTTTGTCTAATTATTCCGCCTTAATTCTGCACGTTGCATTTACTACCGGGGAGTGAAATTTCAGTTGGGAGTGTGTATTGTATTGCATTTATTTTTAAAAAATAAACAATGCTACTGCAATGGCTTTTAGTGTATAGCGATCCTGCGGCTCTGCTGAGCTGCCATTGTTAGGAGCTTTTGATGCAGACATCTAGTGTCATCTATGTTAATATGTGACCCAAATGAAGGTACTTTAATAATATATTTGAAAGGAGGCTGTTCAGGGAGAAGAATAATATCCAAACATGGTCTCAATTTTTATTTTGTAATGCGCATTTGCTATAGAAGGCAGAGAAATTGCCTAATCTGTCTACTAACCTAGCCTTACTAGACAACACCTTTCTGGTAGCAGTTTAAAAAGACGTAAAAAACATCGAGATGTTGCAATATTGTTTCTTCAAGCTGAGCACTGAAAGAGTACTTAAATTCCACTAGTTGCAGTTTATTATTGGCTCCCACCATTTAAAATGAGGACAGAATATACCTAGAATTTAAAGAAAAGGACCATATTTTGCGCTCACGTTATTTATTCTCGGAAAGAAATAGAAGTGTAACTAAGTTTTTTTATTCGCAACAAAATATTTCAAATACAAGCTACGGTGGTAACCAATCCAGTGATAGCGGCCCAGATGGTCCGAAACATTCCAAGAACGCACAACGAGAAGGGGGCGGCTGTTTTCTTTTTTTTGTCTTAACAGATGAAAAAAAAAAGGATTGAATTTTGAGTACTGCTGTAATGAAATGCAGTACCTTCCGTTGTTGTTCTTGTTCACGAGAAAGAAATTCCTTGGCTGCCGTTTTTTTTCGTCAATGTCCGATTCAGAACTATTCGAGACAATTGTAGTGTTACGTCCAATCTACACATCTAAATAAAAAAAGATACTTTAGCGCTGATTGTATATTTGTGGAAGTACGAAAGTATTCCTATTTCGTTCGTGAATGCCGAATAAATTCGCTCTTTTTGTAAGCATGCTGCCATCTAGTGGTGCCATTTGCAATGCGCTGAATATTAGGAGCTGATTAAGCAATGCTAAACTGCTCTAAAAAGAAAAAGACATCAAATGAGAAGCAAAACTTTCTAAGTCCTTGCAAGTTATAAAAAGAAAAGATGCCTCAAGTTGTTTTTTTTATTTTCTAAAAAAAAACGAGAAAAGGCTAAATGCGAAAACAGTTGCATAAGGAGGTCAAAGTAAGTGCTTGGTTACGTATTGATATATTTTTTCTGCTTGGAGCGAGGGAGTGCGGCCTTCGTTTCCTCATGTTGCAGATTACTTTGTTTTGGCCTTATATCCGTTCTAAGATTCGCAGCTTGATGGCAGAGCGCACTCATGGCGGCATCATGTTAAAAAGAAAACACTGCCTATCTGCATTCTATAAGCGTGGCAATGGCAGGACCAACTTGCGAGGGCATTGTTTTTCGTTGAGTTCACTGGACTGGACCCTGTATTTAGAGTTAGAGGCCGTTTTTGTATCGTCAGTTAAAAAAAAAACTAAAGCATAAACGAAGGAGCCAAATGATCGAATAACACTGACGATCTATTGATTTTCAAATGAAGACGCACTCCTTGCACCCTAATCTCATAGATTACCACGCTCAGAATTGTTAATGGTTCGCTGTGATGACAGGCCACAGTTTTGCCTGATTACTTTCTAGCTAGAAAGGAGTCTCCCCGACCCATATTGTCTATTGATCGTTAAGGACCATCCGATCCTTGACTAGCCATTGCTTCATTCAATTCTGAACGCGTCCTGTTGAATTTTAAAGTTTGCGACCTCCAGCCGCGAAAGGTACCTGGAAAGCTTTCTGTAACAGACTGAAACGTACTGTGCTCGCACCATGATCAGTTTTATCTTCTACTCGAAAAGCAATAATGACTAGAGTTTGCGTGAACTGTTGCTCAATCTGTCCAGTTTTCTTCGCTGTAACACTAACGGCTGCTATCCTGGTGCAGGAATTGAGTTCTAGATGCGGGTGGCATTGAATTCTTAGTCTCTTTTTTTCATATTGGAAGCGAGAGGCACTGTTAGAATAGGCCCTCAATTGTGACCAAAGAGTGAACATCCAGAGAGATCCTTGACTCGAGGAAACAGTCAGTATTTTATTTGAGTGTTTTGCGGCGAGGCACACTTCACTTCTCCTGTTGTTGGGCACTTCATGAGGCACACTCAAACATTCGTCGAGCATCATTTATCTGACGCGTACAGATGGTCGTTTGCACCCACGTTAGGGCCATCGAGGTGGCAACAAGTTAGAGCGCAGTTTTTTGGCTTCTCTCTTCCTCACAAACGGTAGTAATTTTCTATAGTTTCAAGGACCCTGGTACCCGGCATTTGGCTTCAGCTGACAAAAGTAGTCTTAAAGATTCAAGAGTGCTTAGCATTACCCAAGATCACCATGGTTTCCACTTACGGTAAGGTCGGTGCGTGTCTCCCTTTTTCTTGATTTAAGCAAATCCTCACGACAGTGGAAACGATCTCAGGATCGAAACAAGGCAGTGCTATTCTCACTAGTGTCCTCTACGGCGACGAATAGCCAGCGAGTTCGACGGTCTCACTAACAACCACGCACAGAGAGTCTATGAACGGCAGGTGTCGCAGGAAGAAGGCCGCCCGCATTGCCGTTCAAACGGCTGCAGCCTCCAAACGGTACAAGCCTCCGAGATGTCACTCTATCATGGCAAGGGGCGTACGCCTTCAAGCGTGGTTCTGTCGCCTCTGCGGCTGCTTCTTCATTCATGGTTTGTTCAGCGGCATTGACCAGGTACTTCCCAAGGTAGTGTGGAAGAGCTGGTACACATTGTACAGCTGCGCCTGTGTGGCCTTCCTTGTCTGGGTGGATGCTGTTGCACTCATTTCCGAAGTAGATGAGTTGGGTGACTCAGGTAACCAGCTGAACATCGTTCTGAAAGTCATCATGCATATCCTGTTAATGATCAGGTGAGCCTTCTTTGGTATACCGCAAACGAACCCGTAGTGCCTGTCATTTGTTCTTTCATTTATTAAAATTTCCTCAGTCAGGCTTTCACAGCTGAAGTGATAATTCTTTTTAGAGTAAATCGAAATATTCCTGTCACTTTCGAACTTCTTTTTCTTATGTTCCCGAAAAACTGCCTGTTACGTACTGGGACTAATCTGCAACGTTCAGTGGATTGAAAACAACCTTATGAAAAATTATCTCGACCTAACGAGGCGCAACTCGGTATCCGTTCTATTCGCAAAAATAAGAATTTGACACTTTGTCCACGTTACAGTTTTTGATCGACGCCGAGAACAGACGCCATTTTGGTCAGAGGCCGTCCCTTACGGAGGCGGCCTTCGGTTCTGCTGCCTTTCCGCTCGATTGGCTGCCAAAGGCTTTGCGAGAATCAATAGTAACTTAAATTTAATGAAATGTTATTGCCCTGGTAATTGATAAGATTACATCATATACGATCACAGGAGGGAGGAGGAGGAAGTTGGCTTGAAGGCTCCTGCAGCGCTTCTTATGTGAAGCACGCTAGGCCTAGTCACACAAAGCCTGGGACGCGACAGTCTGGCGAGCGTGACAGTTGTGAAGCGTACATCTATCACAGGGGCACCTCATCCTGGCTTTAGCCCAGGTTCTGAATTCCATGAAGCTTTTAACTTTTTCTGGTCCAAACGTCAGCTATGTAAGAAAAGTACGGTAGCGCACATGCGTTCCTGCATATAGGCATAGATTCGGGCGAACGGGCCTATGCGTACTATGAATTGAACGACGGTTAGGCGGCAACCTCATGCCACGGGTCACAAGCCGCTGCTGTCGTCGGGAGCTCCTTCCTGAACTTGCAACATAAGGAAATATATCCGATCATAATGGAAGAAACCTTTTAGCGGACTTTTCTTTTTCAATTGTCGGCTCCGAAGAAAGGGGGTGAGGAATAGCCCTTGCGCGCGTGTATGCGTAGATTCTGAGGTAGCGTTGTTCAGGTGGTGTAAATTTGCGGAGCGTCGTGTAATTGTAAAGAAGAAATCTGTCTTAATTAACACATTTGCCTAATGTACGGTTTTCACCTCCGCTTTCAGGACGGTCTTAACGCTCATCTGCCTGACCCTTGGCGCGTCCAAGCTTGCCGCCTTCTACAAGCGAGCGGCTGACTTTGAGCGGCACATAGGGATGAAGACGTGCGATTGCCCTGGCTCCAATAAGTTCTTTTGGTTGGACGTACAGCGAGCCACTTACTGCATCCTCTACTGCGTGGGGTTTTCACTGATCCTTTCTGATCCACCTTATCTGACGTCGGGTGAGGCCGGGCGTAGTGCCACGGCGGATGCCTACTTTCAGTTAAAACTGCTTCTAGGGACATTCTTTTACTTTGTATACGACAGCATTTGCACTGCAATACTGACGCGTTCTTGCCAGGCTCTCGGCGAATACATTGAAAGCGAACTGACTGCTTTGAGGCTCTGCGTCAGTGTCCGGTATCCTGGGCTCCATGGCACGTATGACGCTCCTGGACGCATCGTTGAGATTAGACGCAATCTGGCCATGGTACGCCATTTGAAAGATGAGATCAACGACATCTGTAGTTGGCCTTTGGTCGTTTCTACGGCTTGTGTGATTATAGTTCTGTGTTGGTCAGTATACGATATTGCTGAGCATGGTGTCGCAATTGGGCAACGCTCCAGCATTATCCTGTATGCCAGTTGCGTAGCCTACGAGTTTACTGGGCTGGCTTCTGCAAGCCACTCATTAGCGAATAAGGTAAGGTTTTACTCCAAACAGTAAACACGGATATAAAAACATAAGAATTCAGACGCATTTATATGAGAATATTGTAACCTGCAATATTTCTTACTAAACGGTGTAAGGCTGGACTACCGGTCAACGTTGAAATAAAATGAAGCCTTAACATGGATGAGGGGAGTGTTTTATTTTTAAGATGAACGGTATATTTTTACATAATTGGGGTTTATTTTGCTGCTCTTGGTACATAGTGAGCGATTGATGAAGCTTTAGAAATTAAAATCCAAGCACAATGTTTACACAAGTGCAGAAGTTCAAATTTCATCATTTCCTACAGTGGTGTCCATCTACGTAGAATGCGGAAGGCAGTGTTTGGAATTGTTACAAAAATGCCATGTATAAGAATAGCTCTTAAAAAGACGATAAACAGCAGGAAAGAGAGATGTGTGCAAATCGAATATGTAAGTTTGTGGCGAACCGGATGCAAACTTAAGTGCAACAAGATGACACCTAATACGACCATGGTATCAGTAAAAAGAAGCATTAATAGAAATAAACAGGCTATCCTGTGAGAAATTATGGCAAAAAGTAAAAAGAGAAGGCACAGAATTACAGAAGTATGCTTGTGACAGAAGGGATCACTGGACCAAGATGATTTAACTGGCTTTTTCCTGCATGAATGCAACAAAAATGTATTAAATCATGACATAAATTGGCACAGATTGCGACCAGCTTTGTTCTGATTGCAAAATTGTGCAGAATCAATCCTAGTCATTTATATACAAAGTTGCGCTAAAACTTAATATTACAAGAATTTCTAAGGAGTGATTTCTATGCAGTGACAACTGCATAACGACATTCTTTTGAACAATTTCATGGAAGACGTGGTCCTGTTATGGGAAGGATGTAGTCAGGTTATGAGATCTGCAAATTCTTTGAACATTAGCAGGGAGCGCTGACATGTGCGTAGTCATTCAAGAAGGAACTTGACCTTTCAGCATGCTCCTAGCACTGTTCGCTGGAATGGTGTTATTTTGTGCACTTTTTGGCCCGAAGTAATAATAATTAATAATTGGTTTTTGGGGAAAGGAAATGACGCAGTATCTGTCTCATATATATTGCTGGACACCTGATCCGCGCCGTAAGGGAAGGAATAAAGGAGGGAGTGAAAGATGAAAGGAAGAAAGAGGTGCCGTAGTGAAGGTCTCCGGAATAATTTCGACCACCTGGGGATGTTTAACGCGCACTGACATCGCACAGCACACGGACGCCTTAGCGTTTTGCCTCCATAAAAACGCAGCCGCCGTGGTCGTGTTCGAACCCGGGAACTCCGGATCAGTAGCCGAGCACCCTAACCACTGAGGCACCGCGTCTATCTTTTCAGAGTAAAATTTCAGTTGATTGTTAGCGGGTTGAGTGTCTTTTTGTCCTTAATCTTACTCTGAAAAGCAAAGTATATTAGAAATAAGAAGTCTGAAACCAGCCCCATTTTTTATATACATTGAATTGAATTCGCAGAATACTTAAATATTATAAGTGTTACGTAAGGTGCGCGGCATTAATACGAACGATCGCAAGAGCTCTGAACAAATTACCGTGAATTGACTGGCAAATAGACGGCTCATAATGCAATTCATAGGTTATGCGGGTTTTAAGAAAGAAGCATTTATGCAGAAGTAATCAGTAAACCACTAGAGCTACAGTTAAATGTAAGAGTTATGCAGAAAGTGTGCTGACATGAATCTTTACAAACATACGTTGCCATTCTTTTCAGACTAAGAAGATCAAGGACTTGTGCAAGGCTGTTCGAAACACTGAAGACCCTAACTTGCGGCGGCAAGTGAGCAAAACCCTTCATGATGTTAGTTATGTATAATAACAGTACAGAAAAAAAATATGTGAACTTTTCGTTTACACAGTAGTTGACTGGACGCGCCAGTTAAGGGCTTAAAAGGACTTAAGGGCTTGGAAGCTAGAAACACGCTTACTTCTCAGGCCGTGTGCATTCAGTAGCCTCCAAGGAACGGCAACTAGCATATCTGACATTCTTTGGACAGAGTCGGAAATTTAAGCAAAGCAATAAGCGTCTATGACGTTCATTGGAAGCAAGCATATTTTGCATGCCAGATATTGCCCGCATAATGAGAGACGTCATTTTGAGCGCTTCGAATTACCTTCGACTATCAGGACTTCTGTAGCATGTGCAGAGTTAGTCAAAATATGTCGCACGCTTTTGTGCGTCTAACTGAATCACGGAAGCCGTGGTCGCGATTCAACAAACCACAGAGTCGGGACCAGCACTCAACAGGCTGCAGCTACTGCACCGATAAGTAGTGTCATGAAAACCCTGGAGGCACAATGAAGATTAGGCAGGTTTGTTTTTCAGGAAATGAGTTGAAAAATTAAATGTTTTTGCGGTTTGACCTCATACCTTCGGTCCGGTCGGCTGTGAACAGTGTTCTAGAGCATTGCTTTAAAAACAAGCGGGATATTAAAAAAACTTATAATAAACTGCACGTCTCCAACCAGACACTTTAATTCTAACCCAACGTTTCCAGGCTGACTCGGCTCCTTTATCAGGGGTGACTGAGGGCTGTAGCTAGTGTATTTTAAGTATAAAGGGGAGGAGGGGGTCAAAGGAACGAAAGCTGTGATGCGAAATGCATGGAGAAGGAGGGGGAAAGGGAGGTTAAGGCTGTTAGTCACGTTGTCGCACAGTGGGGAGGCGGTCAATGGCGACTTTTTTTCCCATTGAGTTGAAGAGGGAAGCAGGGGCTCTCCAATTCAACGAAAAAAAATCGCCATTGACCGCCTCCCCCACAGTGCGACAACGTGACTAACAGTCTTAACCCCCCTCCTCCCCCTCCCCCACGCCTTTCGCATCACAGCTGTCGTTCTTTTGACCCCCTCCTCCCCTCCATACTTAAAGAGGCTAGCTACTGCCCTCAGCCACCCCTGATGAAGGAGCCGAGTCGGCTTCGAAACGTTGGTTTAAAATTATTGATTTTGGTTAGAGGCGTGCAGTTTATTATGTCTTCAAACCCAACCAGACACGCAAATTTGTCAAAACGTTTAGTTTTCGATATTAAAAAAAATTTGAGAGAAACCGGGTCTGTGACTGATCCTAACTGACAGTTCAGTGCGGTCAGTTTGACGTAATTTTCTTAATCTTGCGGCTCGCCTAAAGCAGTCCACTTGCTAGAGCCTTTTGAGCATTTCTTTATGGAAGAGTCGCCACCCGAGCCGACGCTACTGTGCTCCGCATTTTATTTTCGCCAACACCGTCTTGTACGCTCTTCCTAGGTGAAGCTACTTCATGACTGGATAGATCCGGAAGATATGTCTCTGAGGGGAGGCGACTTCTTCGAAGTCAACCTGTCTCTGCTAATTCAAGTAAGAAATGAACCCACTCTGGCACACCCCCTTTCACTTCACCGTTGTGTACGGATATACATTTTAATAATAATTAATAATTGGTTTTGGGGGGAAAGGAAATGGCGTAGTATCTGTCTCATATATCGTTGGACACCTGAACCGCGCCGTAAGGGAAGGGTAAAGAAGGGAGTGAAAGAAGAAAGGAAGACAGAGGTGCCGTAGTGGACGGCTCCGGAATAATTTCGACCACCTGGGGATCTTTAACGTGCACTGACATCGCACAGCACACGGGCGCCTTAGCGTTTTTACTCCATAAAAACGCAGCCGCCGCGGTCGGGTTCGAACCCGGGAACTCCGGATCAGTAGTCGAGCGCCCTAACCACTGAGCCACCGCGGCGGGGCTATACATTTTGGAAAGTGATGTTCTGAGACAGCACCATGACGTGTAGCTTTAGATGAGTGTCTTAGAGTTTTAACGAGGCCGGAGAAATAGGCTATACATATTGCTTCATTTTTCTTATTGTAAAGAACAATGCACAGAGTAATATGCTGCCTCAATTCTATTTTTATTTGTGGTCTCCTCAATTGTTATTGCGGCGCACGACATCAGTGATCGGCCGTTTGGCGGGGCAGATGATTGGATCGAAACAGTGCTAAATAGGAGTAGTATTTTTGACATGCCATGTTTTGTCCCCTCTTAAAAAGAAATGCAGACGATTCCTAACTTTATTTTCATTTTTTCTTGCATTGTTCATTGTCAGATGGCGGCGTCCGTGATCACATTCTCCGTTATTCTTGTGCAAACTGATCAGAGCATCGGGAGCTCGCATAAGAAGACTTCCAGAGGATTTTTCTCTGTTAGCGCATGAAGGTGAAATAAAACTCTCTCCCACAGTAATTACTGCTGCAACCAAACCGTAATTGTCGGCTCTTTTTGGACGTTATGCTGCCGGTGAAGTTTAAGAGGAAGCGGAATCAACCTTACATTAAACATGCCGTCCATTACTCATAAAGTTGAATGGCGCAAGGGAACGAACACAGGAAGACAGAGACAGAAAGAGCGCCTACTACCAACTGAGTTTATTGCGGAAAACACCACCTTTATACGCCAGTACATTATCAAAAACAGTGCGTTATCATAACCACGACCAACAACAAAAAATATATATGTGCAGAAAAAGATTACATTTATGCATAAAAGCCAGAGACTTGCTACTCACAGAACAAGGCATGAAAAATTTACGAACATGATAGCAAGAATAAATGACTACATCTACACATGACCATCTAAAAAAATCCAGTTCCTGCCCTGTGAGTTTGACCGACGAAGTGCTTATGCACGTGGTATGAAGCGGATGAAGGAGAAATAAAACTCTCTTTTATGCATAAATATAATCTTTTTCTGTACATATATTTTTTTTTGTTAGTTTGTCGTGGCTATGATAACGCACTGTTGTTGATAATGTACTGGCGTATAAAGGTGGTGTTTTCCGCAATAAACTCAGTTGGTAGTAGGCGCTCTTTCTGTCTCTGTGTTTTCCTGTGTTCGTTCCCTTGCGCCATTCAACTTCATGATGAACCAACTAGCCCAACAGCAAGTACTTCTGCAGTCCATTACTCCGCCTGTGTCGCATAGTGTAAACAAATTATGACTTCTACGGGTGCCCCAGAAGGCCATTTTATCTCTGAAGTTGAAAGGTAGCCTTGCTACCACCCGTCACTTAATCTGTGAACCTTCGTGGAGCTCCAGTTGTGTGTCGCTTTACAGTGATGCATCCTATCAGCTCATCTTTCTCTGAAATGCGTCTCAATAATAGAAAAAACAAAAACACGTTAATATAAAACATTTCAAATGATCAACAGTCGCGCAGCTATAACACAAAGATGAGCTTGACCTTATGTTGCTTTCATAAGAGTATTTTTTTGTGTTACGTTTGGGTTTCCGGTTGGCTTTAATCTTTTTGTGCATGTTATACTGGGAACGACTTTTGAACGACTGCTACTGTTGCAGAACCGCGCATGTAAAAAAATTCAAAAATTATCAACCACCAATGTGTCCCGGTCGAAGTCTTATTGCGCCCTTGTTTGGATAATGCTTAAGAAACCCTTTATCTCAGTGAAGAATAAGGTGCTCTCTGTGATGCAGTTCAAGCAGCCCAAGTAATATATATTCTTTTCAATTCTTATGACTGTCATAAAAATTTGAGCCGAGGCTTAGGCTAGAAGACGAATTATCGCCGATATATCATCCATAACACGCAACCCAAGAGACGCAGCATGATCCCAAAGTAGAGATATTTTCTTACCACTCAAGTTCTCTGCAACAAAAACCATGCATTATTGCTTATTTGCTCTTGTATATTAAAACTCACAGAGCTATCAAGTGACAGTTTAAGGTGAAAATGCGAAATAAAATGGGCGCTGGAAGCCGGCGCCGGGGGCAAAACACCTTCACAATTTTCGACAGCCTTCGAAATAATTGAAAGGAGTAACTGCATTGAACCCATCCACCTCCTTTGTTTGAGTTTCCATCCCACGTCTTATATAGACTAGACCTTGCTAGGTCACTTGCACGAACAAAACATTCTAGAGAACTTAGGGTTGGAATCTTCGATTGCCAGCATGTGGATGAGAAATATTTTTACGCGACATTTTAGAGCAATGACTGTTTAGACTGACCGATTGTTCCCCGTTTAGCTGTTAGCCTCACATAAAGGTAGTAGGTTCAGTGTTGAACCGGCTGCAACAGACCAAGCCAACACAGTATTATTCGGGCTAGCTGCATGAATCACTGTGACGTGAAGTATACACCGTTACAAGGATGCTAAGAATATTTCTAGCTGCCAACCGATCCCAATAGCTGCTGCTTCCTTGAAAGTATTCCGATTGTATTGCAGAATTCCCTAGCAGCGCAGCTAGTTAATTCTGCAGCAATGCGCACCTTGTGAGCTGGTAGAATAACTAAGAACGTATTTAGAGATCATAGAAAGACGATACACAAGAGCTCTTTTGGGGTTCCGGAGTTTCATTTGGCTCTACCTAAGGGGCAAGAAACTTCTCGGAGCTCTTCTTAAGTCTGTTATTCTGCGACTGAAAGATGCACTAAAGAGGAGTCTGAACTCGTCTTTTTTCCGCAGGAACTCTACACGTCCCGGGCATTCTTAGGAACATCGAATTATTGTCCTGTGCGGCCGATTTCCCCAGTTAAATCGGATTAAACGCTCCGGCTAGCGCCTTTTATTTTCAACTGAACGCGATACGTAGGCGGAGTCAGCCAACGTGTGGAGTGCCTTTCAGCCAGTCCAGTGGCGGCTTCGCTTTCGCTTTTATTTTGTTTTATAGGTTTTTTTGAATAAACAGTTTCATTCACAGACAATAGCCGCAAATCAGGCCCACGGAAATAAAAATACACATGGACTCATTGATTTACCTATCACTCCGCCGATGGCAGAGCGGCAAGCCGCCACGCTACTTGCTGACGAATTTGTTGACTCCCCCTACCTACCGCGTTAAGTTTAAAAAAAAGGCGGGAGCCGGGACGTTCAATCTTATTTAATTAAGGCATTCGGCCACACAGGACAATAATTAGAAGTTTATAAGAATGCCCGGAACGTGTAGATGGAGCTGCCACGGTAGAGAGACGAGTTCAGATTCTTCTTTAGTGCACCTTTAAGAGACAGCAGATCAGGAGACTGCTTCCTATCTCCGCAATACATTTGGGATCGGAGACAGCGCTCAGTAAAGCTTGTCACAAAGAGGTTTAGCAGATACATAAGCTTTAGAGAATATGAGCAACGGATCCTTGATGCTCATACCAACGCTGTCACAAAGAAAACATATATATATATATATAAAGCTCTTCGGCAGACCTTAGGGCAGAATGGAAGGAGGCAGGGAAGCTGACGCCATCCAAACATGGCCGGATATTAAGGGCGGAACTCCGAAGCCCGAAAACATTGCCTCACGTCCCAAGGCCTAGACATCATCTAGACCGCTCCTTTGTGACGCAGAACGATTAGACATTTCCAGTCCTGTAAATATCCACCACTTGAAAAAAGCATTACTCTAACTAGCTTCCTCACTCAGAACAAAGGGCCACATCTGCTACTTGCTTCTCAACGCAAAAAATCCAGCGATACCAGTCCGTGTGGTGGCGCTTGCACTGCTGCTTTACATCATGAGCACGTTGTTCATTGAATATCACACACTAAGCAGGAGGCGGCTCCGCCAACGGTATAGACGCAACCAGGAAGAGGTGTATGCCGGATGATGATTCCTTCTTCCGCTTGTGAAAGTGACGAACATATGCTGCATTCATCTGGCGGCGATGTTCGGTATGACCGCAAAACCTATGAGAATGGTGTCCCACCTCACCTACGGCTCGATTTTGCCGTCGGCTGACGTGTATGCCCAGGATCACAAGCCCGCCCAAACTCGGCGTCTTACTGCGGCTGATGCAATGGTCGCGTGCCTGCCGTAGCGGTGGAAATGAGCTCCCCGCAAGACCTTCACTCTGTCCCACAAAAAATACAGTGGCCCATTAGTGTTAGTGAGGGAGTGCATTTAGCAAAAAGAATAATTACCAGTAGTTGGATGCCCGGTACCCCTAGTACAGGGCTCCGTTGAAGGCAGCTTACTTGCGGACAAGCTGGATGATCCAGGCAGGCTTGCTTGTCCAGGTCGTCTGTGACCGGTGCCGCCTACCACTGCTCGTGCGACGGGTATGACACTGTCAACGTCTCGTATGGGTTGTCCCGGTATTCCCAAAAGGTATGATAGAGCGTGGTGCTTGCTCCACACCAAGGCCATTGCCCTCTGTAGTTTGTGGGAATAACCTTGTTTACAATGTGAAGGTTAGAAACTGTGTTGACTTTTTATTCTCCTCCAGTCTACAACGTCCGAGGCGGTGGCGTTCGTGTGGCGGTGACAAATGTCTTCTTTCTAGCCTATGGTGTTCTAGCCTTCCACTGTTCAATCTAAGAAAATGGTGGAATATATGGATGGCGATCCGCGCGTGAGAGCTGGGCCAGATCATTCGCTACCTTGTTCCCTTCTAGGCCTTCGGGTCCACGTGTACATGTTATTCTTTGGGAGTGAGAGTGTTAAAGGTGCGTTTAGTATAACCCGATTATCTTGAGACCGTACCACCGCCAGCACCACTGTTCAACCGGGAAACGAACCATGTATAGCCCAGACCGGCGCGGCCTCTTTTTCTGTTTTGGTTTGGTTTATGGGATTTAACGTCCCACAGTAACTCAGGTTATGAGGGACGCCGTAGTGAAGGAGTCCAGAAATTTCGGCCACCTGGGGTTCTTTAACGTGTACTGGCATTGCATAGTACATGGGCCTCTAGAATTTCGCGTTCATCGAAATTCGACCGCCGCGGCCGTGATCATACCCGCGTCTTTTGGGTCAGCAGCCGAGCACCACAACCACTTATCCACCGCGGTGGCGGCTTTCAGAATCGCGCGGCCTCTTTTCTGAGGCACGAAGAAAAAGCGACAACAGTTGCACGTGTATCACTCATGCTGAGTTTGTTATGCTTTGGCGAATGTCTTGGTGTCCACCGCTAATGACATTCCTGTAATAGCTTTGCGCGGTAAAATACATAGCCTTTTTAAATAACTTTGACGTCGCATAACATAACGCTGAGCAGGAATACCGGTCATTTCTCTTACCGTCTCTTACTCTCCCCCCCTCTCTCTCTTACTGGACAAAAGCATTTTTAGTGTTTTTAAGAGACACGGGTTTGGTGGACATTCTTTGACAATCATGTGTGCGCGTGCTTGTGAGTGCATGAGTGCGCGTGATTTCACCATTCATCCTTTCTTTTTCTCTTTTCCTCTTTTTTAACCATCCTCTTCTCTAATATTCTCTTCTTCCCCCTCACCATGCCAGGCCAACAACCAGACAGACCTCTCCTCTTCGATTAAAGTCCCTCCTCCTCCTCCTCCTCCTCCCTATGCGCTTCCTCCTCTTCCCTTTTTTAAATCGGTCACAAGCTCTGTTCATCTTCCTACCACTGATACACTTACTAGGCACCGACATGTGCTGCTTGCCATTTGAACCGGTACTTATGCCTCAAAAAGTGATATGTACAGTATAGACAAAAGTCTGCGGCACGCGGTCTTGCGGTAAAACGATTTCGACGGGATCGGGAAAAGCCGGTCAATGAAAAGCATAGAAGTATGAGGATGCACGAGGGCACCATCCACGGGAACGTATAACGGCTGATTGAATGCCGAGGCAATGAAGAATGAATTTTTTTTCACGCAAATATCAAGTAAACTTTTTCTACGACTATACTTTGATGCAGATCAGCCACATAAATACAAAAGCAGACAGAAAAATTTTATTTCGTCAGCCCATTATTACAAACTAAATTATTACAAAGTAAATAATGTTCCTGGTACAAGTGAAACAAAGAAGAAAAACCTTCACAAGGAATCTCATGGAGCGTTACACAATAAATACATAAATGGAGACATTTTAAAAGTTCATATTAATACAGCACAACACAGCACATCCTCTTTGGCACCCTATTACTTCTGAGAGATTGACCGTCATATAGTGGAATGACATACTAATTCTCTGCTTATAACAATGCGTTTCAGGCAAAGCCCATGGTTCCGACTATCACTAAGCACAGAAACTTTATGCCCAAAAAAGGGATGTTGGTTTTTGTATTCGTCGTTCTGTGCCTAGGTGCCCTTTTCAGTGGCCTTTCTTGAAGGGCTGTGTGGCCGGAGGCGGGACCATGTCTTCGAGTCTTTAGACTGGGATGGGCTAACACTTTTCTCTCTCTGCTCTTTCAATTTGCCGCTTTCTGTCCTCAAAACACTACCCGAAGACGGACTGCTGCCCACGTGTTGCGACCTTGACTTGCTCCTCGAGCGCCGTGCAGGCACTGACTGTGACGAACTCACTGCCGATGGAGAGCTCACCATGGACGGAGAGCTCGTCTCAGGAGTTCCCCTGGGCGTGTTTGTGTGTTTAGGTAGAGGCGAAAGCGATTGGGTCGCACTCGACAGTGGCGTCGATGCTCTAGGCAGCGGCGAAGTGGCGGACGAAGAGATCGGTTCCAGAGAGATGGTCTTCGAGCTGGTTACGGTGCTCGAGCGTCGCTGGGGCAACACGCAGGAGGGAGAGCCAGGGTGCTCGGGGACGGTCCTCTTGCCAACGGTGAGTTCCAGGAGCCGCATGAAAGCCTCCGATGTTTTTAGAGGCTTGTCTGATGGGAAGTGTTTCTCGTCCTCAACCAGCATCGAGTCCTCCGGAGTGACATCGGGTACGCGGAGCCTCGAACTGTCGACGTCAAAGTCGAGATCGTAGGAGAGTGTGGACAACTTGACGTCCGAGGCGTCCTGTCTGGACGACGACGCCCTGGAGGAGACAGCTGGGCTCCAGAGACTGGTGCGTGATTTATTGCGGCCGGGGGAGCGGCCGTTCAGGCGGCTTTTGGGGCTGAGCGCTTCCTTTCCAGATGAGGAAAGCCGAGGAGCTTCTTCAATAGGAGCAGGCTTCTTGATAATTTCTGCAGTCTTGCCTTTTTTCTGTGTGAGGCGAAGACCGAGGAAGGAAGCCAATAGGTAAAGTTAACAATGCGAACTAGTTCTAATGCACCAGCTATCCAGTGTGCGGAACACAATCAAAACAGGTTATTGCAGTTGGAAACCAACGCCACGTACATGAAAGCGAGATTGAGGTCTCCACTGACCCACAGAGCTGGTTGTGAGCCTTTCCTTTCGTGAAAATAAACAGCCTTTGCGAAGTTGTCAACACCAATGAACTTTATGGACGCCGTCGGCTCACTTGTTTTGTTTTTGAGGAAAGGAAATGGCACAGTAACCGCCTCGCATATCTCGGAGGACACCCGAACCGCGCCGTAAAGGAAGGGATAAAGGAGTGAGGTAAAGAAGAAAGAGAAAACTGAAAATTGAAAGTTGGATTTTGAGGAAAGGCGCGGCGCTGCGCAGCGGCGGGTCACCTGTGGCTCGGTGCTACTAGTGGCGCATGCGCAGTATAGTGACTAGGGAGCGAGAGAGAGCGAGAAACAGGCGACGGAGTCGGCGGCGGCCACCTGCGCCGTGCGTGACGTCACTCGTGCTCCGACATACGCCGGCTGGCGCGAAGCGTGGTGTTGACTAGCGTAGAGAAGCTTTCCGCTTCAATATCAGGAATCAATATGAGTTTTTGGACGTGTCAAGGGGCAGAGAAAATTGGAGACGACAGGATCTGTTTTTAAGCTAGAAGGTAATAATGCAGCTGTTTTTCATAACTGAAGTTAAGGAATCCTGACTAGCTCGAGTTAGGGACTTGCTGTGTCCTATCCTCTGTGCCGTCGGGTATTCACCAGTTTTCTAAAGACCGCCTCATGCTCGGCTCTCCTGGCGTGATATGCTTGGGAGAAGGGTCTTGGAACCAGTCATTGCAGTGACGAGTCAGCTATTATTTCCGCCGTTGAACAACTTAAATTCTCCCAAAGCGTCACTATTAGCTGAAGATTACGCGATTATAATGCATACTTGCTCTGTGAAGGATTTCGGGGGGAGGGGAGGAGGGGGGGCTGTTCGTCGAACATATTTTTCATCAGGCGCACTCTTTGCTCTCTTTATTACCATTGTCCTGTAGCCTAGTCACAAATAGCTGAAACGCATTTTCATGTTTGTGATTCCCTTATCGCCCCATCATACTCGTATAAAGAGCGCTCATGGAACGGCCTTTTTTAATATCGTTCATTACCCTTATTGCTGAGATGCTCGTATAGCTACGATGATGCTCTAATGTTCTCTCGCTAACTGAAAGATATGATAGGGTGTGTTCCCTAGCACCGTTACGCTTCATTTAATGTGAGCTTGGCGCTGCTTAAGGCGCTGCATGATTTCTAAATTGTTTATAGCCCGAGGAATGGGTCCGCACTCCTGTATAGTATGAAAAATGGCTCCCCGACACGTTCTGCCCAATAATAAAGGCGTAAGCCTTGTCCTATTGATCGAAAACCCGTCTGTGCGTGTGCTTGGTGAGTGTGCGGGGGGGGGGGGGGGGGACACTGGATGGCTACACTCGATGCACTTTGACGGGTAGCTGCTAAACGAATGATTGGTCGTGAAGGTTGCTTGGGAAGGGCAACCTGGATCACAAATATCACACCTGTGGCGGCACCTGCCATCACAGGGCAGTTGCGCACCGCTTAAACCACTCCCCCACTGCACAAGGAGAGACATGAGGACTCCCAGAGGTCCGTGAATGTAAATTTAAGAATGACCTCATGCGGACAGTCGGCGCATTCAAATTCAATTTGATGCGGCAGCTGGTTGGGAAGGGGGCGACTGTCTTCACAAAGTTAGCCGGTAGATCAGAAGGGATGCAGTGGCGTCGCGGCTACGGCTATGTCGACTACAGCCATACGACTGCCAGCTGCGTGTTATCGGGTTACATCACGCCACAGCGCGCGGCGACAGCGTTCACCTAAGTGAGCAGGCGGGCTTATTCCTTCTCACACGTAAACTGTATTAAGTGTCTCTGCTGACTTTTTGCTAATAACAACTCACTATGAAATGTGGGCGTAATTGTGCGGCAAAATGCAATTATCTCCAAGTTCAAGGTTTTTTTTCCTTACATGGTTGGTAGCGTTCCGTTCAGAACCATTTTATTTCTATAACTGACACCCTCCTACTCCAGAGCTACAAGCGGGAGCGGGCATGTTCTTCACAACTATGAAAGTCAAGCGGGCGGCAATTCATATCGCTGTTTTCTCTTTCGTCACGTTGTGGAAAAGAAGATGCTTTCGGACATTCGTACTGTGGCTTTAGCTCAAACTTTTTTTTGTGTGCTTTTGCTAGTCAACCAGCCTGCTCTTTGGTATTTCTTTATTCTGTACCTTATTGAAACATATTTACCGTAAGGGAAGGGATAAAGTAGGGAGTGAAAGAAGGAAGTAAGAAAGAGGTACTGGAGTCTTCCACTACGGTACCTGTTTCTTACTTTCTTCTTTCACTCCCTCCTTTACCCCTTCCCTTACGACGCGGTTCCGGTGTCTAACGATATATGAGACATATATTGCGCCATTTCCTTTCCCCCAAAACAAATTATTATTATTATTCACTGATATATTCCCAATTACACACCCTTTAGTCTGTGCGATAGTTCCTAGGCTACTTTCTGTGGGACTTCAAATTCAGACATGGGAAGTGGCGAAGGCACTTGCTCGGCTCGGCAATGTTGGTGAATGCCAGTTCTGGCCAAACAGAAGGCGGTGCGAAAATTTGAAAAAAGAATTTTACCTTCCCGCGACCTTCAGCGGTGCCGCGTTTCTCGAACAGTGCCAGGTCTCGGTCCAGAGGGTTGATGAGACCCCCGTCAACACTGCGCATCGAGGCCGCGGGCTGCTCTTCGTCGACGTAGAGCACGGGTGACGGATGTGCTCGTGGTCTGCGCGTTTGTTTCGAGCGAATCTGCGAAAGAAAGGTAGCGAGGCGGACGGATAAGCTGTCACTGATTTGGAGAACAGCAATAATTCAGCGAGCAAAATTTTCCCGATCGGTAATGTCGTAGTACCACTTCATTTCAGTCTTGAGATATCTGACTCTGCTGTGCAGCGGTCATTGTGGCCGAATGTTTTTTAATAAGACGAATTGTGGCGCACGGAATAAAAGGCATTGAAGTATGCAGCGCCCTGTTCCGAGGGGGGGTTAGCACATGGTGGCGTCAGCAACAGTCTATGCAGTAAACTATGAATAGCACCCCCCCCCCCCCCCCAACCCCCACCCCCAACTCGCCGGCAACTTTGATTTCCTGTCTTTTGAGCATTCCTGAGCAGTGTATTTTACAACCGTAAGTATTTCTACAATCCGCTAATCTCTAAGACTATAAGATGCCGCTTTACCGATAGCGCCATTATTTCATGTTGCCGCCGCCTTCTTTACTTTTAAACTTAAAATGTTCCTCTCTCTTAAGAGTTTGTGATTGGCCCAGATGGGCCTTGATATGCATCGCAAGGTTAGAGATGATTTTGTTTGGTTTTGTGGGTGTTTAACGTCCCAAAGCGACTCAGGCTATGAGGGACGCCGTTGTGAACGGCTCCGGAAATTTAGACCACCTGGGGTCCTTAAACGTGCACTGACATCGCACAGTACACGGGAATAGGGAATAGAATGAACTACTCAAGAGGTCCTTATAATGGAGGCGTAAGACGAGGGCAATCTTCGATTCTTTCCTTTTTGGATGCACTGATGAGTCATTATGCTTTCGGGCTCATAGAATGATGCGCCGGAACTCTGAGGAGGAATTCCATAGGAATGAGCGGATGTAGTTACGTTCCGAGTACAAGAGGGCCTTACTCATCTACAAATCAAGCACTAGTCAGATTGGAGGATTTCGATAACTGGTTTATGTGGAGAGCTTCGGGCAGGGTAAAATAAAGCAAAAACTGATTTTATACTGGTGCCTGAATTGGCCAATATATTAACAGGCTATGCGAAAAAGAAAATCGAAGTAGGTGTAAACTAAACAGAAACTGAGAACGACGCCTTTGTTAAAAGAGTGAACGCTTTAAAAAAGGCAGTTTTTTATGGGCTGAGCCCCTTAATAGCACAGCACGAGCTAATACTTGATAGGATTGTGCTCCTAATTTTTATAATGAAGTTCACTAAGCGAAGGTAACAACCACCTTGGTTGAAAGATACTCTCGAATTATGTGAACTGTACAGTTTAACCCTCGAATGCCGGAGGCCTACTTAGTTTACCCTGCTTAATGAGAGATGTGAAAAGGTAACAAAACTTGTAGGTTTGGTCTTATCGGGTTTAAAATCAGACAGTGTCTCAGGCTGTGAATAATGAGTAGAAAAGGGCTCCAAGTAGTTTCTACCAACTATGGTTTTTTTTTTTAACATGCACTGACATAGCACAGTACTCGTGGCTCTGCCATTTCACGTCCATCAAAATGCGGCCGCAGAGGATGGGATGACACCTGCGGTGGTCGGGTCGGCAGCTGAGTTTCATAACCATCCAGCCACCGCTGCGGCTAGAAATAACTATGGTCATACCGCTGGTCGTCCACTGAGCGACGCCAGTGTTTGCTGTTCGGCAGGGATAAGATTGTGAGCACAATAGTATGGCACATGTGCACTGATGTGTATTTGTTCCTGACCTGCAGTTAGCGTTGCCCAGTGTTGGTGCTCTCTTCGAACCCATACATCAGGACTGAAATGTATTTGGGATTGAAAGCGTAAAGAAAAGAAACAGAGCATTGGGGATCTAAGATCTCTCCGCGTAGCATTAGTGCTTGGCGAGCGGTAAGAACAAAAGATGAGTGTAGCAATCGTTTGTGCACGCAGACCGGTTGGCACATTGGAATTTCTCTTTTATTTAAGAAAGATAGAAAGGATTCTATCTTTCCGGATTAAAAGGCCGCCTTCAATGCACCTCCGAACATCTGGACATTTAATACAAATGACAAAATATTGAAGAAAAATATAAAATGCAGTGGTCTTGGAGCAGTTCTATGCACAAATGTTAGCGTAAAAATAAGAGACAAGCACAAGAAAGGTGGACAAGTTAGCGCGTTGTCTTGTCCACCTTTCTTGTGATTGTCTCTTATTTTTGCGGTAACATTTGTACATAGAACTATGCACCAACTAGCCCCGCAACAAGTGTTACTTGAGTGTCTTGGAGCAGCCATTCGAAAGTTTAAGCGATGTAATATCGTTTGCCTTGTGCAACAGTAGCTTACCATACATTAACTGAATTTATTTTGGTGTTTTTTCACTTTTCTGAAGTTAGTTCTCGCACGTATTTACTCATTTTGTTCCTTTAGTTTTGGCGTAGTGCGAGGATGACTTCTCCAATGAATTCTCCTAAGAAGTCACTGGACAATTCGAAGAATTTAAACAGAAAATGGGCAAAACGCCTTTGTCCGATAACAACGTGACTAGGTACTGACGCAGTGGTCTAAAGAGGTAACAATCATCATCACGTAAGCTACGTTCACTGAAGGATATGTCCTTTCGTGCGACAGCCGCGATCCCTCACTTTCGCACACGTCCTTGTCTGATCCGTTAACCTGGCGATCAGCCGCCACTAACTAAGCTTACCCTATCTTGAAATATATGCTGTTTTTCTAAGTGAGAACAGGAGTTCTTTTCGCAGCATTATATGATCTCTCCTCTCCGATTTATTCTCCCTGACTTTAGGTAGAATACCATTCACTTGTCTTTGATCTCTTTCCCACTCCGCTTTCTTCATGTTTTTTAACTTTGCCGCGGTCATTTTCCTTTCCATACCTAGCTGCGTTCTCGTCAATTAAATTTCAGCACTTTTCCCCTACCGCAAAGTTTCTTCCCTACAGGTGAGCGCTATGTATATTTTCACTTGACGGACATTCGCAGACCTCTGATCGCCAATGGTCGTGACGGTCGGCTCTGGTAAAATTAAAGTCAGAGCAAGGATCCTGTGCAAAAGTTGAGAAGCTGTTGCTGACTGTCTGCTGCGCTGTGACAGTACGCCGAGAAAAGCCAAGCTTTGCCGACATTCAACAAAACTGGCACGTTTGCGACGACGGCTCACTAACCTCTCGGCTGTGCAGCACGTAGCGTCCCAGCGCGTCCAGTGTCAGGAGAGTTGTCACGATGGCGCCCACAGCCCCGAAGAAGCCCAGAATTTGCAGGCCAATCCTGAACGGGTGCACTGGGGAGAGTTACAAAGCGAACACTCTACAATTCAATCAATCAATCAATCAATCAATCAACCAATCAATCAATCAATCAATCAATCAATCAATCAATCAATCAATCAATCAATCAATCAATCAATCAATCGATCGATCGATCGATCAATAAAATGAATACTAATAAAGAAACCAATCAATCAACCAATCAATCAATCAATTAGCCTACCAATCACTCAATCAATCAGTAAATAAATGAATATATGAATAGCGCATATCTGTAGAGGGAGGTGCCAACAAAGACTTCATTTCAATAAATACATAAATAAACAGATCAGTAAATTGTTTGTTTATAGGGTTTAAAGAACCAAAGCCACTCAGGCTGGGGGGGACACCGAAGTGAAGGGCTCCAGAGATTTCGACCTCCTGGGGTTCTTTAACGTGCATTGATATCGCACAGCACATGGCCCTCTAGAATTTCGCCTCCAGTGAATTTCAACCGCCGCGGCCGGGACCGACCTCGTTTCTTTCGGGCCAGCAGCCGAGCGCCATAACCACGCAGCCTCCGCGGCGGCCAATCAATCAGTAGATGGTTGAAATGATGAATAGTGCGTATCTGAAGGAAGAGGTGTCATCAAAACCTTGATTTCAGTGATTTTTTGGTTGCGAAATGCGAAAGCTAGAGCATTAATGGGGCCATAATCAGCTTTAATAGATCCGCTTTACAATGCAGCAAATGCCTAATTTGGGATGATTGAGTAGTGGAAACTAAAAATAATACGCAAGCGATACGCCGCCGTTGCGTCAAGTTCAGTCTCTGCATCGTCTTCCGTTATGCTTCCGTAACAGCGAGGGTGCACAATATCCGAGGCTCGCCTTTATTATGTCCGTCTTTGAAGATGCGCAATAGATTTGGTAATACCGTGAACTTCCGCTCAGATGACAGGCGGGAAGAGAGTGCTGGCTCGCGCTACACAGTGATCGAGTGACCCAGACAATCGCCGAGCTTCTTTGGACGACGCGATGCAACACTGTAAGGGGAGGCTGTATTCTGAAGCCCCCACCCCCCCCCCCCCCCCCCCCCTTGTAATTTTATTTGACGACTTGCACGTGCTATGAGCAATCTAGGACAGAGGTTGATGCAGCAGATGGCAAAACGGCCGGATGTCTGATGCAAGGGCCCCTCAATATACGGCTTCCACATATCGTATTCGGCCTATTTCTTGACTTCCTCTTGCACTGACGTCCTATGCCCGACGACATGCTCGTGCATTTTGATGTGTACGGCTTTCATTACGCTCCAGGATAGCTGGAGCGGACTTCCTCTCAACTTTTATTTTTTTTTTCGCCAACACATTTCTCCATGGGATATGTTTGAATTTGGCGCTATGAGAAGCGGTCGTGTGCACTAACCGTTATTAGTGCGAAGTATCGACGAGGGCCACCGAACTTGTCCGAGTAAGCCCTGGTGGTGACGAAGAGCAGACTAGCGGTGGTCGCTTACAATAACTCTATGGATTCCGCGGGGAAGCAGACTTAAGCAGGGGGTGTAGTGGGTGATGTGGGCGAATAAGACTGGGACATCTGTGGCAAAGGAAAAGGGTAATGGGCAGTTGGCAAATGAAAAGGGCAGTTGGCAGAGGAGAAGGGTTATCGAACATCAGTGACATCGGCCATTGTCGCGCTGTGGACGTATTTGGGCTGATGAACTGCGGACGTGGTCAGAAGGCCTCACTGCGCAAGCGGAACTAATTTGAAAACGCTCAAATACAACGAGTGCGGCTTGAGGAAAGGAGGATCCAGGTCGTTTGGGTGTGGTTTCGCATGGAAGGAGTCATATTCATGTAAATTACTAGACGCGAATTTTAACGCAATAGCGTTGAATGCCTCTCTTGTTAGCGACTGGGGAATAATTAAGAGCTCGTGAATTCTTTTACCGAGCATGACATCGCGTAGCGTACGGCAGCGTTTGCATGTCCTCTACATCGAAATTATACAGCGGCGTCCTGTATTCGATCCCTCAACTACCGCTACTTCAGCGCTACCGCTACAAGTTCTTAAGTCTGCATGTCTAGCCTGGGCGTGAATGCGCCACCAACTGCGAGGGAAGTGCAGCTCATCAGAATCGATTCCCAGCGCGGGCACTAGATGGTGCTGGCCGCCTGCGAAGGTCGTCGTTGGTCATTCGTAGAGAGCTAGCAGTATAAATATCGATTGTGCCCGCTGGACTATGACCAAGAGACGCTGACCTTCCCGGAAGTACTGAATTCCTGCTGAGGGGTTCAGCACTTCCGGAAATGTTAGCGTCTCTTGCTGACTTTGGCAATCGGATGCATAGTTCCGCTTGCAGCACAGAAGCAGGAGGATCTGGGCGCGTCGCACACTATGCAGAAGAAGCTAAGGTACGAGAAAAGTCGGCAGACTCTCCCACCTCTAATCCAAGGTGCTCGTACTTCCCTGCATAAACAAATTTTGGGCCACTGTCGTAACGTGCATTGACTCATAAGCCTCGCAAAATCACAGAAACTCATTTCTATGGCCGGGGCAGATGAATGTTGCAACTCCAGTGCTTGATTCCTACCTCAGGCCCGGAGCGAAGATTACCCCTTCGCTCATGTCTGCCTTCATCCCTTTTCTCCTTCCTACATCCGTTACGTCATGGTGGGGTACAGGTTTCCACTGCAAGTGAGGAAGTTATTGCGCCTTTCATCTCCTCATAGCCACATTTACCCACCCGGTAGGAATCATGTGTAAGCGAGTTCTCGTGGATTTTATGGTGTCCCTTTTGCACACACCTTCCAAGCCTTATAGATTTTGGTCATGTGGCGTACATTGCAGTGGCACCTGTTGGCCTATTTTTGAACATGTGTAATGATGCTAGTGTCAATTGTGGGTATCTGCGCAATAATAGCCTTTGGCTCAATAAAACTACGGCTTTTGAGACAGGTCAAATACTTTGATGGATGAGCTATAGATTGCAAGCCTTAATCTGATACCACACTGAAATGTATTGTGTAATGGGACCGACAGGCGCAGCGCAGCGAAGAAGCGGACGAGTTCAAGCGGGACAACGAAGAAGCAGACGAAGTGCAGCTGGGTTTTTTCGAACGACGCCTGTGAGTGTGCCCGTCGTGTCGCCGGTCAACCAAGACCAACCGACCTATACTTCAAATAAACGCCTTGACACTTGGTGGAGGTGCCTCGGTTCCCGTCCCGGTCCTCATCCTGGAACTTCGAAGTGGAACGCTCCTCGTCTCCGCCACCATGCCGGAAGGTCCGAGTGAACCATCGCAGCCCATCCCTGCCACCGTACTCTGTCACGGGGTGCAGCGCCAGCGTGACCCTTCTCCTTTTAGTGGCACCGATGACCAAGACGTCGACGATTGGCTGGCCTCCTATGAGCGCATCAGCACTTACAATCGGTGGGACGATTCCGTGAAACTCAGCAACGTCCTCTTCTACCTGACGGACGTTGCCAACCTATGGTTTCGCAACCATGAGGCCGACCTTCCCACCTGGTCGTCCTTTAAAACGAGCTTCGCCGACGTTTTCGGCCGCCCCGCCGTCCGGAAGCTTCGCGCCGAGCAACGTCTTCGTGCTCGATCTCAGCTCCCTTCCGAGACTTTCACAAGCTACATCGAGGACATCGTTGACCTGTGCAAGCGTGTCAACCCCTCCATGTCCGAAGGGGATAAAGTCAACCACATACTTAAAGGCATAGCCGATGACGCTTTCCAGATGCTGCTGGCGAAGAACCCCACCTCCGTCGCTACCGTCATCCAGCTGTGCCAAAGCTTCGACGAACTCCGCAAGCAACGCGCATCTACGCGGCAGTCCGGCGCGCCTGCGGGGGGTCTTGCTGGCTTGGCCCTTGGTGGCTCGTCTGCTGAGCAGTCCCTGTTCATGCAGCAGGTTAAAGACTTCATCCGCGAAGAGATCGCTCGCCAGCTTTCTCTGCTGCATCACATTCCCGACCCCGTCTGCCCTCCGCACGACCTGCCGCCATCTCTCACGCCCACTATCCGTCGTGCTATTCAGGAGCAGGTCGCTGCAGTTCTGCCATCCAGTCCCCCACCTCCTCCTGTGGCAGCGCCACTCACCTATGCTGAAGCAGTCACCGGTACACGGCGCTCGCCCACCTCTGCCGCCTACCCTAGCAGCCCGGCCTTTTATGCTCCACCGCCATCTATACCCCCGCCGCAGGTCCCGGTTCGTCGACCCCGCCGAAACCCTACGAACCCCTGGCGTACGGAGGACAATCGACCGATATGCTATTCCTGCGGTCTTCCGGGCCATGTCGCACGCTTTTGCCGTCAGCGATCTCCTCGTTCTGGCGATTTCATGCGCAATTTCCGCTACGATTCCGGGCCGCCCTTGCCTAATGTCTCTTCTGCCTCCTCTACACATCGCTCCCAGTACCCTACTCGCCGCTCGCCTTCCCCTCGTCGACGTTCCATTTCTCCGATGCTCCGCCGCCCGGACCCTCTCCCAGAGGAAAACTGACTGCCGCAGTTCAGGAGGCAAGAACTGCGTGTTTTGCGAACTTTTTAAGTCCTCCGTGTTCTCCTGCTAACGTGATTGAGGTGTCTGTTGAAGGCGTCCCCGTTCTCGCGCTCGTCGACACGGGTGCTGCAGTGTCAGTAATTAGTGATGCTCTTCGCCGCAAACTTCGTAAGGTGACAACGCCGCTGTCTGACTTTTCACTACGTACGGCCACCTCTCAGCGCATCCACCCCATCGCAGCCTGCACGGTCCGCGTTTCTATCAACGACGTCGCCTATACCATCGAGTTTGTTGTGCTGACCGCCTGCTCTCACGATGTCATCCTCGGCTGCGATTTCCTCTCGACCCACCGTGCAGTGATTGATTGTGCCCGTGCGGAACTTGAGCTTTCTCCCCTGTGTGATGTTTCGTTGTGTGACCTACCTGTGCGCTCCGCTAAGCTTCTTGTAGCTGCCGACACCGACATACCTCCCTCCTCTTCAGCCCTCGTTCCGCTCCGCCCCGACTCTTTCCTCAGCGGCCCTGTTCTTTTCACACCTACCGCAGCGGCCACTCGCCATCAGCGCCTCCTCATTCCTTTCGCCGTTGTCTCGATTTCCGATGGCCACTGCGCCATCTATGTCACCAACCCATCTTCTTGCCCGTCGTTTGTTCTTCGCGGCGAATGCCTCGGCTCTATTGAAGAACTGGACCCTGCTCTTGCTTCCGAGTTCTCCGATGCCCGTGCCTGTTCCCCAGTTACTGCCTTAGCCTGTTGTGCGACAGCGCCCGATCCGATTTCCATCGACGTCTTTCGTCGTAACATCGCTCCCGACCTTCCGTCCGCTTACCGTGACCAAATCTTGGAACTTCTCTGCCGCTTCCGCAACTCTTTCGACCTTTCCCAGCCCTCCTTGGGGCGCGCATTGGCCGTCTCTCACACAATTGACACTGGTACCCACGCTCCCTTGCGTCAGCGACCGTACCGAGTCTCGCCGAGCGAGCGCCGCGTCATCCGTGACAATGTTGACGACATGCTTCGGCGCGGCATAATACAGCCTTCTCACAGCCCTTGGGCCTCTCCTGTTGTCTTGGTGACGAAAAAAGATGGCTCCATCAGGTTCTGTGTGGACTACCGCCGTCTCAACAAGATCACACGCAAGGATGTTTATCCTCTACCCCGAATCGACGACGCACTGGATTGCTTGCAGGGAGCGGAGTATTTTTCATCCCTCGACTTACGCTCCGGCTACTGGCAGGTCCCGATGGCAGCGAACGACAGGCCGAAAACCGCTTTCGTCACCCCAGACGGCTTGTATGAGTTCAATGTGATGCCATTCGGCCTCTGCAATGCTCCAGCCACATTCGAAAGGATGATGGACACTATTCTCAGTGGCCTCAAATGGGAAACTTGTCTGTGTTACCTAGATGACATTGTCGTTTTTTCCAAAGATTTTCCTTCCCATCTGCACCGCCTTCAGCGCGTACTCACTAGCCTTACTGACGCCGGCCTCCAACTAAACTTGAAAAAATGTTACTTCGGTGCAACGCAGCTCACAATATTAGGCCATGTCATCTCCAAAGACGGCGTTCTTCCTGACCCTGCCAAACTTCGCGCCGTCGCTGACTTCCCCAAACCAACCACCTTAAAAGAACTTCGCAGTTTTATAGGCTTATGCTCATATTTTCGCCGCTTCATCCGAAATTTCGCCAGTATCATCGCCCCTTTAACGCAGCTTCTTGCCGGCAGCCCGAATCTTTCGTCTTGGTCCCCCGCCTGCGATACCGCGTTCAGCACTTTACGCCGCCTGCTGGTCTCTCCCCCCATCCTTCGCCATTTTGATCCCGCCTGTCCGACAGAAATTCACACTGACGCGAGCGGTGTGGGCTTGGGCGCAGTTCTTGCCCAGCGAAAGCCTGGGTATCCGGAATACGTCGTCGCTTACGCCAGCCGCGCCCTCACCAAGGCGGAATCAAACTATTCTGTAACAGAAAAAGAATGTCTCGCCATCATTTGGGCAATTACCAAGTTCCGCCCTTACATTTACGGCCGGCCCTTCTATGTCGTCACAGACCACCACGCCCTATGCTGGCTATCCTCCCTCAAAGATCCTTCTGGCCGACTCGCCCGCTGGGCTTTACGTCTCCAGGAGTTTGATATACACGTCATTTATCGCTCCGGCCGCAAGCACTCGGACGCCGACGCCCTTTCTCGTTCACCACTCCCATGCGAGTCAACCTCTGCCCTCGTCTGTGCCTACGAATTCTCTTCGTTCAACATCCCTGATATGCTCTCCGAACAACTGAAGGATCCTTGGATCACCTCGCTGCTAAACTTCCTGAACACTCCCTCGCCGCATCATTCGACCCGGACCCTTCGCCGCCAAGCCCACCACTTCGCCGTTCGTGATGGCCTCTTATACCGCCGTAATTACCTCCCCGACGGCCGGAAGTGGCTGTTGGTCATCCCTCGACACCTCCGTGCTACAATCTGTGCCTCTTTTCACGCCGCTCCACAATGCGGCCACTTTGGTGTACTGAAAACATATGCTCGCCTTCGTCAGCGATTCTACTGGCGAGGTATGTACCGCTACATACGTCAGCACATTCGGTCATGCACCGCCTGCCAACGTCGCAAGAAACCTCCCCACTCCGCCGCCGCTCCTTTGCAGCCGTTACCTTGCCCTGGCCGTCCCTTTGACCGCGTCGGCATTGATCTTTATGGCCCGCTTCCAACTACTTCGGCTAATAATCGGTGGATCATCGTTGCCGTTGACCATCTCACCCGTTACGTCGAAACGTCGGCTCTCAAATCTGCTACCGCAAACGATGTCGCTCACTTCATTCTACAAAGTCTTGTTCTTCGTCACGGCGCCCCCAAAGAACTTCTAAGTGACCGCGGCCGTGTTTTTCTCTCGGACGCCGTCGAGGCCCTGCTCAAGCAATGCCAAGTCGTCCATCGCTACACCAGCGCCTATCACCCCCAGACCAACGGCATGACTGAGCGGTTCAACCGCACTCTGAGTGACATGCTCGCCATGTACGTTGACACCGCCCACTCCAACTGGGATCAAGTGCTCCCGTTCGTCACGTACGCGTATAACACAGCTACTCAGACAACAACGGGGTTTTCTCCTTTCTTCCTCTTATATGGCCGGGAGCCTACATCCACCATGGACACCATCCTTCCTTATCACCCTGACCCTTCCGAGACCACCTTACTCTCCGAAGCTCACCTGTACGCCGAAGAATGCCGGCAACTTGCCCGCTCTTTCACCACACAGCAACAATGGGATCAGAAGCACCGTCGGGATTCCCCGGACCCTCCAGCGTCATACCCATCTGGCGCCCTCGTTTGGCTCTGGGTGCCTTCCTCCACTCCCGGCCTCGCCACGAAACTACTGTCTCGCTTTCACGGACCTTACCGGGTTGTCCACCAAACTTCTCCGGTGACTTATATCGTTGAGCCGCTCGTTCCTTCTTCGGACCACCGTCGCCGGGGGCGCGAAACTGTGCACGTTGATCGCCTCAAGCCTTACTATGACCCACCCATCCTCTCCTCTCCGTAAGTCGCCAGGATGGCTCCTTTTTCGGAGGGAGAGTAATTGTAATGGGACCGACAGGCGCAGCGCAGCGAAGAAGCGGACGAGTTCAAGCGGGACAACGAAGAAGCAGACGAAGTGCAGCTGGGTTTTTTCGAACGACGCCTGTGAGTGTGCCCGTCGTGTCGCCGGTCAACCAAGACCAACCGACCTATACTTCAAATAAACGCCTTGACAATTGTTTGTTTGGGTGTTTGCTGTTTGTTGTTGCGCTCAGAAATGTGCGATACAATGCCACTTTATTGTTGCTTGGAGTGTTGTCTGCAAGCTGGAGTAGAAATTGCGCATTGCATTGCAAGTATAATGGAGAAATAATACGGCAAAAACGACAAGAGTTGCCGCGGTTGCTGAGTGGTTACGGCGCTCGGCTGCTGGCTCGAAAGACGAGAATTCGATCTCGGCCGCGGCGGTCGAATTTGGATGGAGGCGAAATTCCAGAGGCCCGTGTACTGTGCGATGTCAGTGCACGTTAAAGAACCCCAGGTGGTCGAAATATCCGGATCTCTTCACTACGGCGTCCCTCATAGCCTGAGTCGCTTTGGGCCGTGAAACCCCCCTAAATCAATCCAAACCAAAAACGACAAGACAAATACAGGCATCAGTTATCGCGAGGAAATGCTTGCCTTGATAAAATGTCACCATGGAGTGCACAATGCGAATAACTGAACGCTTAGAGAGTTTTTCAGAAAACAGCTGACCGGTTGTAAAACTCCTATTCTTCTCGTACGCGTACCGTGAGCCGGTTACGAAAAATCATACCATCAATATTTAATTTTAGCAGTGCAGTGTTTTAGAATTATGAAACTTTTATATGCAGCACTAGAAACAAAGGAGAAGAATAAAGTTGAAAAAGAGCTCAAAAATTATTGTCGCCCCAAGCGACCGAACTATTAATTCAAAAGCAGTTTCAGTAGCAGCAATATCAGGGGCGTTTTATGAGGCCATATTTTGTTTCCGAGATTACAAGCGCTGGAAAACAGCCCATTGTTCCGCAATTTATGGGTGCTCTCCCTAAATCCACTAAACGAAAAGACAAAATTGTTGTTCAAGCAGCACTTAATGTTGTCTTCTGGAATGTCTTTCTTCTCGAAGAATCGAAGGTGCAGTGCGCCAGTTAAACACAGCTTACCATACTGAAATGAATTACAGAATTTCACAAAACCAACGAAGCCGCCTCTTTGTTTAACGATTCCAGATGCCGCTTGCTGCACTTTTTTTCGATTGCACAGAGACATTATTGCAGTGAAAACCAGGGGGCAGCCGTCGTCATATCCTGGCAGATGGCCACACCTACTAACTGCCACCGCCCTCCTCTACCCCATCGCCTCTCTCCCCTTCCGGGCAGGTCGTCACGCCTGCCAAATGTCAACCGCCTCACTCGCCAAATCTCCCCTCCCGCTCCTCTTTACTCTATGCCTCTCTACTTGAAAGCGAGAGAATGGCAACGCCAAACTAAGAATGACTCAACACTTATGCTGGATGTTAAAGGGGCGCATGATATCGTCACTCATAAAGCTATTTTGGACTCTCTGGAAGCTGCAGAACTTGGCGGTCGCATGTTCTGCTGGATACGCAGTTATCTATCCAACCGATCACTATTTATGCAGACTGAGTACGGACCAACATCTTCACATTACACTTCCCGTGGGGTCCCACAGAGTGCAGTACTCAGCCCAACGCTTTTAAATCTTGCGCTTGTCGGCGTTGTCGATGTACTACCACAGTCGGCGAGAGTCTCAGTCTATGCTGACGATATTTGTACCTGGGCATCAGGAGTTACGCGACCACAAGTTCGAAAAGGCTTCGAAAGGCGGCAAGCATTCTTGCGGCCTACCTCCGCCTGCAAGGCCTGGAAATTTCTACTGAAAAATGTTCCTTGTTGCCTTTACACGCAAGAGCATGTCCCATTACCCCGTACGCATAAATGGGTCAACAATACCTTACGAAAGAACCCATCGCTTCCTTGGAGTAATCATCGATCGCAATCTAACATGCAGCCCACATGTCTCGTACATGAAAAGGCGACTGACATTGATCGTTCACGTTCTCTCCTTTCTCGGATGAAAGTCGTGCGGAGGATCAGTGCAGTCGATGCTCCTGCTGTACATCGCATTATTCATGGGATTCCTTCGGTACAGTATCTCTGCACTAGGAAACTTGAGGAAAACGAACATACGGTGTCTACGATGTGTTCAAGCTCAAGCTCTGCGGACGTGCCTAGGACTGCCAAAATGCGCGTCTACAGCCGCAGCAGTACTCATCGCTCAGGAGAATCCAGTGACTGCCTATGTCACAATCGAAGCCTTGAGAACGCATAATCGTCACCTCTCTCGGATTCCCGCACACCATCTTGCCAGCCTTCCAGCTACCCGGCCGAGTATATCGTTTGCGAAAATTATTGATGCCCATCGCGACTTCCTACCAACCCAATTTACACCAGCCTCTTGACCGTCTTCTCCATTACGGAGTCAACACAAACCTCGTGTGCTTCTTTGCATAATGGGCATCAAAAAGAAGGCTGATTTATCGTCGTCAGCACTAAAACAGACCAGTCTAGAATATCTGCATGAGAAACACGGACACCGACTGCACGTATATACCGATGGCTCAGTGACCCCTTCCAGTTCCTCGGGCTCCGTAGTTAGCTCCGTAAGGGCCGTTGTTAAGAAAGCGAAAATATCACACCGGACTTCATCGACTAGTGCAGAACTTACTGCTATTCGTGTCGCCACTGAGCATCTCAGTGAAGAAACACCCCAGTAATGGTCTGCTTTTACTGACTCAAAGGCAGCCCTCCAAGCGTTACAATCTGCTCTTGGTCATGGGTCCCATGAACAACTTATCGCGGAATTCCGAGCGCTCCACCCCACAACCATCAATAAACGACACGACATTGTTTACCAATGGCTGCCAGGACACAACAAGCAAACACAGCGCGGACGAGGCCGCGCGAACTGCTTACCATGAGGGCGATTGTGTCTATCCCCATCTCGAGAGCCGACGTGGTGGGTAGGCTTAGACCATTGTCGCTGGACATCACGCTTGATGCGTGGAATTCGGGCCAATTCTCGCATTCGCGTTTAAAAACCTTAGACCCAGTTCTGAAGTTTCGGCTTCCAACCGGCCTACCACGACGGGAAGCAACTTTGCTGTGTCACCTGTGGCTTGGTATAGCTTTCACAAAGCATTACTCCTTCTTAATAGGTATGGATGATAGCCCTGCATGTGCCATCTGTAGGTGTGATGACACTATAGCCCACATTTTTTGTGGATGCCCTGCCTACAGCGCCGAAAGGCATGTCTCTCTGCCGTGCGCTGGAGCGTCTAGATCCGCGCCCACTGACGGAAACGAAGATTCTCGGCCACTGGCCGCTGCGATCGTCGGTGGTGAAGGCCTCCAAGGCACTGCTCCGCTTGTTGAGGACTTCTGGCCTGCACGATAGGCTGTGACTTTACTGAACGCTGTGAATTTGCATAGTGACTTCAGTTTTCTGCTACCCTCTTTTCTCCTTCATCTTTGTATCCCCTCGCCCCTTTCCCCCCGTGCAGTGTAGCAAACCAACTATTCTGCTGGTTAACCTCTCTGCCTTTCCTCCTCCACCTCCTCCTTAAGTGGACCGTTCATGCCTAAAAAAATTGGCGGTTGTCTAGCTCTGGTTAAACCTGGAGTGACGCGATAGCTACAGCTGTCCGAGTGGAACTTGCTCAGTTGAAGTGAACAAGTTCCGTTTCGCTTGGCGTTCCTTCATCTTCGTCCCACTTGACACGGCGCGTGCGCATAACTGCTACAGCTCGGTTTTACCGGCGCCCCGCACCGCCGGCAGCTGGCAGCAGCAGGTTCTCCGCAGCACGTGGCTGGTCACGTGATCAACCACGTGGCCAAACACGTGACCACGTAGCGGTGACGAAGCCATGGTCGTGTACCGCTGCCACGGGCACGTGCCGCCTCCACCATCACGTGCCACCGCCACGCTGAAGGCTCGAAATGCTACCGTAATGCAGCTATCGCTACAAAAGCCATTTAGACCTGTTTTTGAGGACAGATACTTCAAAGGTTATATTTTGGCAAACACCTGCAGAACATCGAAAAGATTTCCAACATAAAAACACTAAACTTTGTTTAATGAGCACTTAGGAAATCATAGCATCCCCTAATTTTCGACATTTAACCACACGGTAGTTACGCAGAAAAAAAAATCTGTTTTTACGGGTTACTACCTCTGCATACACAAGTATATCAATGTTACCAAGCTCCTTGTTAAAAAAAACAGTGTCTCTTTTGTTCTCTAGCGAGAATGGAAAGGCACTACGTTCACGATATGAAGTCTTGTAATCATCAGAAGAAAATTTTATTGGCGGCAACCGTTTCCGGGACACGAGTTCTTGGAGGAACGTTTATTGTGGCTCTACCTCGCGACCCAGCCATGTGGTATTGTTTCCAGAGGTAGGAGCATGAAGATCCCCAATGCCTTTATAGATATTATGCAACTGGCTTGCGTGACTGCGCCGGAATAAAATTCCTCCCCCCCCTCCCCCCCCCCCCGTTCTGTAAAGTTTTGCTGGGGATAGTACACAACGATGAATATAGATACCTAACATTCTTCGAGCAATATTATTGAATAGTGAAAAACTAAGGTACTAGTATAGAAATATTGAAGGTAATGGTAAATCCTTCCAATGATTATTAAAATCTTTCTTTTAAAGCATTTCCATTGCTCGCATCGGGAAGTTAATGACTGCCATTGAAAACCAACGGGGAACGCTTGTGACGATAGGAAAAAACTTTAATAGCAAAAAAATTCTAGCCTGCCAATGGGAGATCTGCGAATATATTGATTGTTGCAGTCAAACCTTGCAATTTATAAAAAAATAGCGCCCATAAAGTCTTTCTCGATCAAAAATGCTTTTGTGCAGAATGGTTGTGTATGAGCGCCTGAAAGGGTTAACGCGGGGAACTTGAAGACAGGCACCAAAGCGAAGGGACAACTTCGGGATTCCTTTCGTCCTGTGGGCAGTTTTAAGTCGATATTAAGGGGACAGCTGGCTTCACAAGCTCTGCTAAAGATTCCGCAAGGAAGGGGCTAAACGAAAAGTTGCGAGGGCTCATACGCAACCAGAACCACAAAACCCTTTGTGATATACGCCGTAATTGCCCACGTGCTGAATACATTACACACGGACAGCAGGGGCAGCAGCTGTGAAACTTGGGGAAGTCGACGATGGAGGTGGTTTTGAGATCTTAAAGTTCATCTTTTACCAGAGCAAAAAAGGGGTGAAGTGCGGAGGACGACACACCCTGCGTACTTTTTTTTTCTCCTTCCCCAAATACGAAGTGCTCTCGATTCTTCAAGTTCCTAAGATGTCCTTAGATAACGGTTTGGATCGATGAAAAAAAAAATAAATTGCTCTAGCGCTGTGCCATGCTGGAAAGTTGAGCAAGGCATATGCAAACGAATATGACGGGAGGGACCCAAGGGTACTTTTTATTCTTTATTTGTGCTCGCGCGAAGCGACGTTAGGCCCATATCGAGATGCTTATACAGTAGGAACAAAAAGATATATTTTCAACTTTTCTTATAATTTGGATATATCACAGATATGAAAGACAATTTGCTATTTTTGAACATATCGTGAGGCACAATGACCTCTTCTTCAGTCAGGCTATGTTGAGGGCGTAACTCTCTGCCTTCAGGTTGTTTTTCATTCGTGTCCTTTCAAGGGCACTTCGTATTGCATTCATTTTCCGTCTGTTCCACGTTATTAATAATTGGCCGTCATATTCAGGTGACCTATTCTCCGGTTACATGTATTACTGCATATTTTTAGAAGCAATGGGTAGAGTGTGAAATTGAAGTGGCGTCATCAAGAGTATTCGAATGGTAATTATCCGCGGCCACAACAATGCAACGAAACACCATAAGCTTTCGCAGGATTTCAGAGTTCCGCTGTCCATGCGTTCATAATTTTTGAAGAGATATAAGTTCGAAGGCGCTTTGGTTTTTCGAATCTTCGCAGGAGACACGTCATAACGACCAACAAAGTTGTCTAGAAAGACAGAGTTCCTGCGAGCCTAAAAAATTTTAGACTTAATGTTATCGATATTTCCGAACATTTGGTCGTATTATCAGGTCGTACAGTAACTTCCTGAACTGCGAGACGCCATTTTCAATGTGCTGAGCTTAGCATGACTCCTGGTCTAGCAATAAACATCTGTGAAAAGAATTGAGTTTCCAGGATGATGTAGGTATAGGAACACCCGGCTTGGATGCGTCGCGAATGTGAAACAGTGATTTAATTAGATGAATCAAAATTCTTTTAGCCCGACATTGATGGCATTCGTTGTATACGTCGCCAGAACGCAATTTATATGGACCTGGTTCTATACTTCCCAAGTTAAATCGCAGAGGCGGGGACGTAATGGCACGCCGCTGATTCTCCGCTCGTGGAGTTTGTCTCCTTGAATTAATCCAAGGCACCATGAGCGAAGAGGTTTTACAGGACATTCTTGAAAAGGAAATGCTTCTATAGGCACGCGCAAGAATGCGGAATGCGGGTATGTGTTTGAACAGAATTGCGGCCCGAAGCACTCTTATAAACTTTTGTGAAGAATACTGCGGATTTTATGGAGTGGCAAAGCCAGGCTACTGAGAATATTTCGATTGAATATATTTCGACAAGCATCACGCACCGCCGGAGGGACAAACAAGCCATCAGTGCCGGGCAGAAAGTTGAGAAGCTGCTGCAAAAGTAGCGAAACATGGACTAGATTTTCACAGACAGCTCCCTGGACTGGATTCATCGGCGGAGTGATCGCCAGAAAAGGCTTGCATGTGAAGTTTATGATTTATGGTTCAGGGGGTTTAAAGTTCCAAAGCGACTCAGGCTATGAGGGACGCCGTAGTGAAGTGCTCCGGAAATTTCGACCACCTGGGGTTCCTTAACTTGTACTGACATCGCACAGTACACAGGCCTCTAGAATTTCGCCCCCTCGAAATTCGACCGCCGCGGACGGGATGGAACCCGCGTCTTTCGGATCGGCGGACTGACCCATTAGATTATTGTAAAGTAGCATTCTTTAAATTTTTGGCTGATTTTATAATAATAAAATCATATAATCGCTGATACCTTCACGCAAAGCAGAAACAAGATCAATAAGATCACCGCCGTTGCCTTTGATTTTGGCAGCGGCGGTGGCAGCGAGAGCCGGTGCCTGACACGCGCCCTTAATCTATTTTACAGTTCCTTCAGTCTACGTTTCCTGCTGGTGGTTCGACCGCGGACGCTTCCCAAGCAGGCGTTTCCAATGGTCTGGACTACTTGGTGCGGTATATCTGCGACACCACGGGGTTCTGGTTGTTCGGTCCGTTTCGTCACTGATGCATCGCTTTGGCATCATCAATCTGTCTTTACCGCAATCATCTCTGTTTCGGCCGGTGATGCCCCCCCCCCCCCCGAATCACTTCGGGAGCGGCGGGGTGGCAGCGAGTGCCGCTGCATAACGCCCGCCCTTGAACTGTTTTACAGGTTAGTCCAACGAAACATTGCCTTTACCCTTGTCATTTGTTTCTGCAACCGCTGCTGCCGAGCTGTTCTATGGTGAGGTGATATTTTTCTCTTCGTGTTCTGCGGCGCGATGTCTTGGAAAGATAAGGAGTGTCTTGAGTGTTTCAAAGCGCTATCCGTTGATGGTCGAGCTAGGAAGTGCTCCGAATCTGGTTAATCCTGTCACTATGAAAAATGCTCTGACGTAACCGAAGTGATGTTAAAAAGCAAACGAAAGCGCTTTTGCGCTGTTTGGAAATGCAAAAGCTGTTACTCACCTTGTCTGAGAGGGTCAAAGAATGGCAAGGATCAGCTAATACTTGATGTCTACGAAATGTTGAGCCCTATTAATGAACGGTTTACGAAGTTAGACGGCCTTCCAGAGAAAGTGGATAAAAACGAAGAATCTATCAGTATGATGTCCGATAAATGTGATTAAGTTCTGAAGGTGGTGGCTAACTATGATAAAGAGCTACGCAAGCGAGTGGAACGTGTTGAGGCCCGTGAAGTTGGCAATCAGTGAACTAGAATTGAGAAGCAGGCAGTAGAGCTTGGTAATCTATGGCGTTTCGAAGACTGGTGAATAGAAATTCCTCACTGAAGTGAATGACGTTCCACGTAGTTTCGCACTTTCTGAACTAAGGTCAACTGATGTAGCTGCCATGCACAGATTTCCTGGGAAACCTGCCAACGACTCAGGTATCATACTGCGCTTTGTCAACCAATGCTTGAGAGATTAATGGTTGGAAAAAAAAGAAGCAGCTGAGGACGTCAAACTCAACCGTTTCCTTAACAGAGAGCCTAACCCAAATGAATTGTGCGCTGCTTACTGCCGCTAAAAGTTGGGCCAAAAGTAATGGCTACAATGTCCATCGCATCGCAGCGGAAAAGTGTTTGTGCGTAAAGCCACTGGTGCTCCCGCTCACTTGATCAAAAACTATGCACATGTGACTGGGCTGCCTGTGTAGTATTAGTGCTTCACAAACGTTCAAACTATTTGTAGATACCTACATGAGTGATGTATACGCCACTCCTAGCGATGTTAATTCTTTAGTTCTTGATAAGACCTCGTGTTTCTCGTTGTTGCATCTAAATATTCAATCGGTTTGACGAAAATGATGCTTTTCAAGTGTTTATGCATGAGTTCAGATTTCTTCCTGCAGTCATGCTCATGGAAACTTGGATTTCAGATAACATTGATGCTTTTGTTCTTGACGAATACAACTCTTTCTTCTTGAACCGCCATGGCAGGAGAGGGAGAGGTGTGTGTATTTTTGGGCGTTAAAATGAACGCTGTGAACTGGAGGATTCACTTTGTGAAAGTGCTGTAGACTATGATGTGTTATGTGTGCGAGCTGCTAAATGCTTGCTTGTTGTAGCGTACCAACCACCAAATGGCTGTATTGATAAATTTTGTGATCATTTGGAAAAAATGTTTTGGTCTTGTAACGAAAATAGCTACTGCTTGTTTCTTGCTGGTGATTTCAACATCAGCATGAGCCAAAAGTCGTTTCACAGGAATCAACTGAAAGTCCTCTTAGAATCGTATTCTCTAGTAAACGTTATGACTTTGCCTACGCGTGTAACTTCTGAATCAGAAACAGTTATCGACCTACTTGTCACAAACTCCACCTGCCAGTCCTTGTTTGGAGGTGTGTTAGCCTATTCTAGGAGTAGTCATCTTCCTGTATATATTGTCTGTAACAATAACAATGAGTCCAGAACTAATAGGTGCATACGTGACAACAGAGGACATTTGCCCGCGGACACTGGATTACTTTCGTAACAACGCCACAACATTTAACTGGGA